>JAOBRG010351620.1:0-13394 GCA_027574985.1 Umimayanthus nakama | reverse complement strand
AAGCGCCCATGCTCGAGTAAGCGCCCACCCCCAAACTTTCGCCAAATTTATTGCTGCAGGGGGGTGGGCGCTTACTCGGTCAAATACGGTAGTGCACACTACAGTGTATGTGGAAACTTCTTAAAATGTACATGTACATCAAATAGAATGTCAATCTTTGATGTATTGTTAAAGATCTATAAATAAGATCATTTATTTCAGGGTAATAAATTGTTGTGTACATTCCAAGTTTGCCACTGGTGCATATCTCTAGTTGACCATGATGTCACATCTTCAGATACCTGGAAAAACATTTCTAAAAGTCTGGAGTACTGTATGCTTGAGTGTCCATAGGCCAATGTTTTAGGTATTGTTGTTGTAAAATTGTGAATCAACCTATTGTTCCAGATCTACTTTCAGTTTGAAAAGCTACATAAGAAGTATTTTCTATTATTTTGTGCTTGTGCTTTTGGCGTTGTGGATGTGTGTTAACACAATCCTTCTGCACTAGATTTGTAAGTTTTGCAAGTGAGGAGGAAGCAAATGCTGCAATAGAACAGCTGAACGGCTGCCAGGCAGGTCAATCAACTCTCAGGGTTACCAGAGCCTTGCCCAGAGAAAGACCATCAGGACAGACCACACCCACAGCAGAAAGCAAAGTTCACATTGTTAACATACCTCTACAGATGTCACAGGTATTTGGGATGAGCCGGCACTGATTAGCTGTGAATGTTAAACATGCTGTTTTTTTAGTTCAATTCAATCAAATTAGTTGCCATTTTAAGGCACATAAAGAAGATCTGTGAGACATGATTGTGTTTATAATTACCAGTCGCTGAGATGACACTCAAAACCTGTCTGTCCAGTATGGATAATTTCCTGACAATCAACCTACAAGTAGGAAGTACTTCCTGGTTTTTTTTTTACCCCCTTATATTATATAACAGTAGTTGTCAGTACTGTAAACGTCTTGGAATCACTGTGTATTACTACTTGATCTTATTGAAATCTTGTTACATTCTTTCTTTTCCTTTAGGACGAGCTTCGAGGTGTCTTTGGACAGTGTGGAAATGTAACTTCAGTTAAAATTCTCCCACCCAAGGAAGATAGAAATAGCACTATTGGGTATGGAACAGGTGTTGCAAAAGCTGCACTGCTTTTTTGTTTTGTACTTAAATTATATTTACGGTGTCGATCTCAAATTTGATAACTGATAATTTGAAAAAATAACCGCACATTAATTAATATGTGATTTACCGATATATGGTACTGCAAACATTGTTGGGAGGCTGCATATTATTAATTATTAATATTTGCATTGACTGCAGTTTCACCAGCTAGCAGATTACTCTGTTCTTACATGTACAAAGTTCTGGCTTGCTACACAACAACTGTTATCAATACATTGTGGTTGTCACTTAAAACTAAGCTTTTTGTTCATCTAAGAGGACAATGGTGTGTGTATTAAACCCAAACCAATCAAGCTGATGTCATGGCAACCACTTTTTTGAAAGCCATTTTGACAATTTTGGTATAAATTTGCTTGAAATACCTTTTTATTTCAACTTTTTCTTTTCAAATGCTTAATTTAAGTAGATTAGAAATATTTTTAATGTTTTTGATCACTGACTTGATGATTTTGATGAACTTTTGAATTTTCCAAAAATCCAAGATGGCCACCAAAAAGTCAACATGGCGCCCTATCATGCCAACTAAATGACTAATTCATTGGTGTTGTCCTAATAAATTGGGTTAGTCGTTAGTGCATTGACTTTGATTGCAGTAGCTTTAGCTGTTTCAGAGAAAAAGGCTGTGGCTACTATGTGCATGCCCTGTGTAAAACCTACCTAATGAAGCCTGTGTAAGAACGGGTTTAAATGTTCTCGATCTCAAAATAGTACTGAATAGAATGTTGAAATTGTTGAGTTTCTTAGGTGAAATTGCTCAAAAAGCAAGTCTTGGCTTGGAATTGCTCTACTCATACCAGTAGCTGTTGTGTATGAGATGATCATTAAACTTTAGCTTACTCGGCTATATCAGTTGTCACATATCCAAATATTAATGTACAGTATATATATTTGAAGAATAATTAACAGTTGTTCTTTTTTGAAAGATTTGTGGGATACTCAAATGAAGAAGAAGTCAATTCAGCCATTGAACAACTGAATGGGTATCAAACTGGGGGTTGTACCTTCAGAGTTTCCAAGGCAATGGCTAGAGATGGAGGCAGCAGAGCTACAGGAACGACTGCACCAAGTTCTTCTGAACCAAAAGTTCATGTGATGAATATTCCTCTTGACATGACAGAGGTTAGTGAGTGGCAGTTTTTGACTATCAGTTCAGAAGAAGTTTCAAGATAGCTCCACAGTCAAATTCAGTAGCTCAAAAGAGCAATTTTGTTTGAATGCTCCGGTGTTTTCCAAATACATGTAACTGTAAACTCTGGCAAAACTAAATGATAAAACTTTTGACAAAACATTATTGACCACACTTTTTTCCACTCCTGAATGCCTAAAATGGTTCAACAATGTATGTGCATACCCTAACACTGTCATCACTGATAGGTAAAACTCTTTGCATGATCAATCATTCAGCATTGTAAGACTCTTTGTCTATAAATCTATTAGTTTGATACTTAATTTCTTTTTTGAAATGTTCTTCTTATTTAGGAAAACTTTAGAGCCATATTTGCTGAATGTGGGGAAGTGGCATCAGTGAAGATACTGCCTCCAAAGGATGGTCGTACAAGCACTATTGGGTATGATAAGTTGATCTGTTTAGAATGAAAAGGAATTGCATTGTACTGTGTATTTCAGGAACACATTTTCACCTGTTATGATGAAGTGAATGTACATGTAGAGATTCTTTGACTACAAAGACAACAGACTATGTTTACTTTGATGATGATCATCCTATGTTAGCCTATGGCGTAGCGGCCATGCAGTAAAACAATAAAGTTTTGTTTGCATCTTGGTGTTCGTGGTTATTCAACACAGTGGTGGGTTTAGCCAAAAAAACCAACTAAAATTGGCATAGCTACTTACCAAATCCCTGTTCCTACACCCATGTCAGTCAAAGGTGATGTCGTAGAAAATTGTAAAGATTTTGAGAACTCCTTGGGATTAATACGCTATCTCAACACAACTTCGGGCAAAACTTGAAAAAGAAGGTGGAAAGGAGCTCGTGGTGGCTACTCTGATAACTGTGATGGGCACAGACTGTAAAAGATTATGGATTCCCTGTCAACCCTTTCATCAGCTGACAAAAAACCTCTGAACATAGCTTATACCACAACAAAACGTGCTCTACGAGCGGTTTGTTTTCAACTCGGTGACCCAAAAAATCCGGAGAAACCATAAGTGTAGGCGAGTACATTGTCATACTTTGCCAACTAGCCGACTCGTGCGAATTTGATGACCTCAAAAACTCCCTAATCAGTGACCATCTAGTCATAAAGGGCCAAATCATAATGCCGAGATTACCTGTGGGAGTAAAACGCACAAGGAAAACGTCTATATCATGTCTAACCAACCCAATAATCTCCTCAGCTAGACATCAATACAGGCACTATAGTTACGTGGAGACAGCCCCCAACTTCAGGACCGAATGCCCACGCCTTTTCAGAGGCCTAGGAAAGAAATATAAGATCCCCTTGAAGGACGATGCAGTACTTGTCTGCTTGTACACACCAAGGCATGTGCCACACCCACTGCTTCCCAAGGTCAAGGAAAAGCTGGAGTCCATGATGAGATATGGCGTCATATCTGCGGTAACAGCCCCTACAGACTGATGCTCCAGAATGGTCACTGCTCCAAAACAGAAAGGTGATGCGAGAATCTGTGTGGATCTGACCCCCCTTAACAAAGCAGTGAAAAGAGAAATTCACCCTATGGCAAGCATCGATGAGAACTTAGCCAAGCTTAAAGATAGCAAGATCTTCAGCAAGCTTGATGCAAACTCGAGCTTCTGGCAAATCCTGCTTGATGAAGAATCAAGACTCCTCACCACCTTTGTGTTACCATTTGGATGGTATTGCATCAACAGTCTCCCCTTTGCAATCAGTTCTGCCCTGGAAGTTTTTCAGCGCAACAATACTTGAGGGTGTAGTATGTCAAATGGACGATGTCCTCATCCATGCCCCAACACAGGATGTTCATGACACTTATGTTCGGCAAGTCATTGAGTGACTGCAGGCTGCTGGTTTCACTCTCGACGACACGTGCAAATTCTGAAACACAGAATCAAGTTTCTAGGGCACATCATATCTGACAAGGAAGTTGAAATAGACCTTGGCAAGCTCAAAGCCATAAAAGATTTCCCAAGACCCAGCACTGTCACTGATCTCCAGCGATTCCATGACATTGTTAACCAGCTTGCCAAATTCATTGCCAACCTATCCACCATTAATAAGCCCCTCCGCCAGTTGCTACGAAAGGGGCAGCTGACTTTAAACTTAACTCTTGAAAGATTGAAGAGTTACTTACTGAGTTGAGGCAGTTCTAGTAATCACAACAGTTATTTTCACTGACCATAACATGGGTTAGTATCTGGATACGTCAGATACAGACAACCAGGGGCACAAGCTTACCAAGTTAGGGACAAAATATGAGCAAATGTTGATCCAACTTCAGGCAGTGCGTAAAGCACTTTCATCTAGTTGAAAATTAAATGGAAGTTGCGAAGTGCTGTACATGACACAAAGAAATGGAAACTTCTTGTCAGGAGCAACAGATAGCTTATCAAAACTCTGACTTCCTCAAGGAAATTAATGGTAGAGTTAAGTCAAGACAGATGTCAAACAACAGCAAGTGCAGTTCATCTTATTTCAAAGGCAAGATTTAGTTGCTCAAGCCAAGTTGCGCTTCGTATCCAGACAAAATTCTTTAAAACCCTACTGGATGTGTTTGGTGAATGGCGGTCAAAATAACAACTCCTCTGCCTGTTCTACAATCGAGGGCAACAGAGTACATTCACATTTATATACTGAGTGAGTTAGAAAGGATCCTGCAAGCACAAAGATGGCTTTCAAAAGAAATGTCAAATATGATAAAAGATATATTATTTGTACTTTGGAGCAGTGAAGAAAAACAATCCAGGGGAACATTTGAAAAGTGTCAGTCAGTGATAGAGAAACTGTTGCATTTGAAGTAGTTCTTGGCCAGAAGCGACTACAGGCAATTAATGTGACTGGGCCCAGTGGAAAACCAGTGCAAGGCGGTAAACTACACCCTTTTACTGCAGGAAGTGTAATAAAAATCTTATCATTGTAAGAAACATTCTTTAACGTCTGAATCAGACCCCTGTGACAGTCAAAACGAAGCTGCTGTTACCTAAAGCAGCATTGATACCAAATCATGTGTCACAAATGTCCAGCTAGAAGCAGAACCAGGCACATAGCCAGCGAGTTCTTTTCTGGTAAGCCTGGAATGATTTTAAGGGTCTATTTTGTCTGTCCTGTACCTTCAGTTTCTGAATGAAAAACAATGGATGAAAAATGGTTGTAGGGCTTCAGAAAAACTGGTAAGCCCAAGCTTACTTGGCTTACAGGTGGCAATGCACCTGAGAACCTACAAGTGGAAACTCCTAGTGCCACCTAACACAGTGCAAAAGCAGATCCTGGCGACAGTCTCCCAGCAGAAGGTAGCTTTGCATTCCCAACTACATGTACCATGAAGCATACATTTACATGGAGTGATGCTTGTAACAATAGAAACCCCTTCAGGGCAGTAAGGCTCTACTCTGAGAACGAAGTATTTCATTGGTCATTGAACAATAACCGTAACAATAACTGACACTTTTGAACAATATGCCATTGTATGTTTGTTTACGGATGGCCAGTTTTAGTGTTAAGGTTTGGGTTATTTGTATTATGTTTTTATCCAATGAGATCTTTCGTTCTCAGAGTAGAGGGCGACTCCTTCAGGGAGCCAAGGTCGGATTATTTATCTCTTAGTTGTACTGAACCATCAGCTGAGACTGTTACAGTAGCATACTGTTTTAATTTACACTACAGAACAGTTTATTGAGAGGACAGTGGAGGACGAAATCAAGTTAACTTGATTTAAAAATGTTTTATTACAGTGAAATCTGTGTTCTCTGAGCTCAGAAACAGCCAATGTTGCAGCTTGTGTGTTTTTTGTTTTTAATTCCTTTAAGGTTTGTGAGCTTTATTTGTGAAGAGGCAGTAAATGAAGCCATTGGACAGTTAAATGGTTTCCAGGCTGGTGACTGCACATTCAAAGTGTCCAGAGCAAGAGGCAGGCAAGAAACACCAGCCCAGACCAGTGCTGTAGTGAGTCCATTTGGAAGCACGCCGCAGCAGTCTCCAGCAGTAAATGGTCATAGTGGTATGCCAGGTCGTGTAATTAGCCCATTTCAAACCTCGCCACCAGCAGCAAACAATCAAGGCATCCCAGCAAATCCTCCCCAGCTAGGTTTGCAGGGTGCTCCAGGGCGTGTCTCTCTGTCTAGCACAATACCACCTAATCAACCAGCTGCATCTTTCTCTTCACCTTTCTCAGGTATGATAAAAGAGTTGGAATTGTTCCCCATATACTTTGAGTTAAATACAATTAAAGCACCGTTAATCAAGGAATTCCTGATTCAATATACAGTAGGAGTTACTTTATCTAGTTCTGTTATTTAAAATGGTTTAATTGTATTTGTATTTAGGAAGGAAATGAAGAGAGTAATTAATGTGCAGATGAACAGGACAGTCTAATGTAGTAGGAAATAAAATTTGCAAAGAAAGCTGCTACAATTGTTCTTCAGGCTTCCTACGTGTCATTAAAAGTCAAACAAAGTCTTTATTTCACTTTGTGTATATTTAAGGCCTTAAAAAGGTCTTAAATCACCTAGAAGTTGTTTTTGAGGTCTTAAAAGACATTAAATATGTAAGGCGGATGAAAGTGAGTTTTTCTCGCTGCCAAATCGTTGACATAATTTTTTATTCTCTGCATACTATACAAAATCTGGGGTAATTTTAACATGAAGTTCTTGTCTGAGTGCCCCCAGTTTACTGTTGCTGATCAGAACTTTTTTGTCGTTGTTTGGTTGTTAAAGTTTGTATAGCTTCTTTTGACAATGTTATCTTGTTTACCATGGAAAGTGTTTGAAAAGCATTTTTATCTCGCTAAAGATTCCTTTACCTTTTTGCACTGAAAATTTTGCCTTAAATTTTTTTACTTTCAGTATTAAAAAGTCTTAAAAGGTCTTAAATTTGTTGGCTGCTGAGCTGCAGGAACCCTGGTTCTTGATCACCAGTTAACTCATCTCGGTTACTGATGCCCTCCAGGCTCTTAACGTGTTTACTGTTTGAATAAGCCCTGTATAGGTGCTTACTATCTAGTTTTTGGACTTTGATGGTTGGCGCTTTTAATTTCAAATTGGCCGTTTTCAGTCATTCCATTTTAATAAGTTTTTTCCCATCATTGAAACAAAGAAGATAGAACACTGAGTACTCTAACTTCCTGCTGAGTACAGGTTTTGCGATTATTTTAGGGGGCTTTTATTCGAGGCTGAGTGCTTCTCACCATCATGGTGGGCGCTTCCTTGAAGTGCACGCTTTTTGAGTTTCCACACTTGTTGGAATAAAAATGGTAATTGATTCAACCTTAGTCAGTGCAGACTGTTCCACAGATGCTTCGACAACTTTAACTGCAAGATGTCTTATCTAGGAGTAGTCTTGATACACAGTGTGCATCATTACAACACCAGAATTGCAAAGGACCTCTGCCTGCAGTGTTTAACTTCAACTGAGCCCTATGATGTGAGCTAGGCAGTGCTCTATTATTTTGTTTATTTTTATATCTATCTGTTCATGGAACCTCATTTTGGAATATGTAGCGTAATGCTACAAGTATATTTATTGTGTTTTTTGTCTAATATAGTAATGTTTTTGGGACCTCTTCAGAAATCTTTTTAATGAATACAGCGCCTCATAAAGGAGAATTGTGACACATGGTATTGTGAAGCTTTCTCTAACCTTTGGCAATAATTGCTTGCAGATTTTTTTCTTGGATCTGTGTATCAAGGGAAATTGTGCTTGTTAGTACCAAAATAGAAACCAATAATTGTTATACTACATCACACTTTTGTCTAACTGTAAGAAACGCATTTCAAAAGATAGTATGAATGTCTGTGAAACTGGAGTTGTTGTGTTGTGTCTGCACAATTATACTTTTTTCCTTAATGTAGTGTGAAATTGTTTCCTTGTTTGCAGGGCAGAACAACGCGGTCAATCACCAGACAGAATCTCGACAATTTCTTGGTTTTGACTCACTTCGAGAAGTTAACACTAACAGAGGCCCAGGGAATTCAGCAAACAACAGTAATTACTAATTTTTTACAGTTCTGTAGTTCCAAAGGGTAATTTTTGAAGGAGGCTGTTGTTTGTGTGAGTCTCCGGTATCAATGACCTAAACTCCAATACTCAGTCTTTTCTATTGGTGTTTAAGGTACCAGGCACGATAAAAAACACACACGCGTTTTCCCTATTGAACAGTAACAGATACAATAAGTGATAAGTATCTGGGTCATCGTTTTTCCTTTCAACGTACTCTTCCGAAAAAAGTGGTTGAATGCCCCGAATGGGACTGGAACCCAAGTCTCCTGGTGTCTAGTCAGGCGTGATAACCACTACACCACCGGGACTCACCAAGCTAGCTGTGAAAGCGAAACCGTTGTGTTTTACATGTATATAGATTTCAACTTTAACAAAAATAAATGAAAAGGAGCAACGCTTGAAACATGTAGAAGGTGGGTTTTGTTGATTTGTAATTTCTTGCTGTGACCTTAAACAGATTGTCATAAATGTGGAGAGTCAGGACACTTCGCAAGGGAATGTAGAAGTGAAGGAGGCAACACTTGCCACCGGTGTGGGATGTCTGGCCACTTTGCTCGCGAATGTCCATCAAGTGCAAATCAAGGTGGTGGAAGTACCTGCCACAAGTGCGGCGAAGTTGGACACTTTGCTCGTGAATGTCCATCAGGTGGAAACCAAAGTGGTGGGAGAAGCTGTCACAAGTGCGGCGAATGTGGACACTTTGCTCGTGAGTGTCCTCTGAATAACCAAGGAGGTGGAGGTAGAGGTGCGTGTCACAAGTGTGGTGAAGTTGGACACTTTGCAAGAGAATGCCCCAGCGCACTGTCGCTTGATGGTATGTCAGGGTTTCCGCGGGGTCTTAAAAAGTCTTTAAAAGTCTTAATTTTAATTTTGCTTTTTTAAGGCCTTGAAAATGTCTTAAGTTTACGAAATATATTCACTAGGTCTTAAAAAGGTCTTAATTTTTTGCTCAAAAATAGATTTTGTATCTTGTCAGCAATTTTTTATTGATGCACAAGAAAAATATTTTTGAAGAACGGCCGTCTTTCTTCATCGTTATCGAATCATAGGAATGGGGATGTTGGTCTTAAATATTTTAAGCAAGGTCTCAAAAAGGTCTGAAAAGGGTCTTAAATTTGATCAGGTGTTAGCTGCAGGAACCCTGTATGAAGTGGTGTCTTAATCGGCTGTTCTAACCATTTCTTAAGTAAATATTTTGGATTTGTTTCTTACCCTATTAAATGCATACATGTAAGAAATTCTCAGGTTCGCTGACTTGCAAACATCAAATACAGCATAATAAAATAAGCTTATTAAGTTGAAAGCATTTGCCAATGTACCCAAAAGCTCATTGTTTTAAAAGTTAATACACAGAATAACAAAGCTTTTTGGTAAGGAAGGTCCTTGATTTTGCTTGAAAAGATCGTGAAAAGTCCAGGAAAAGTCCTTGAATTTCACATCCAGTTAATAGTGGCAACCCTGATAAAGTTGAAGAAGTTGACTGTAATGATTGTTATGTTTTCTGTTGTAGGTAAAAGCCCCGCTCCAGTAACATACATCCCTCCGGATCTCCCTGAAAATGCAGACTTGCTGTTTGAAAACGTTCCTCATAGTGGGATAAACTTTGAAAAGTATGATGAAATACCTGTTGAGGTAACAGGGCTAAACCCCCCTCCTCCTATCCAGTCTTTTGAGCAGGCTGGTATGTATGAACAGTGTGCAGCGAATATTAGACGTGCCAAGTTCCCCAAACCTACACCCGTGCAGAAATACACCATTCCCATTGTTAACAGTGGGAGAGATCTCATGGCGTGTGCTCAAACTGGTTCTGGAAAAACTGTAAGTACTGTTAGAAACATTTTACCGTTAGTGCTGGTAGCATTCATCTACTATGAAAAGCGAAAAACTAACAGCACCCCCCTCCCTTTCTAACTACTGCCAGTAGTTTTCACAACGTTTTTCAATACGTATTGTCAGCACTCCTCTACTCTGGCTATCAGCAGGCCTTGACCGTGCTGTGCAATACTAAAACAAAAAACAAAAGTTGAAAGAAAAAGATAAGTGCTTTCGACAGTTTTTCCAACCTTTAATTTATTTCTGAGCTCACGCACCACACAAAATTTTTGCTCTGATACCCAGCAAACAGTAAGCCACCATATTTACACGGCTTATTTACAATTGTTGATGATGAGGTTAAACTGATCACAAACTAAACAATAGATACAGTGTTTGTACAACTAGTTATAAGTAGAGTGCTGTTGGTGTCGCGGGTGGCTGAGTTGTGTAGATTCAGTTAAGTTGATAAGTTTATCTGTGGAATATATTTCTTGGCTAAGGCTCCAACTTTGTTTTTTCTTAAGTCACCACCTGCGAACATGCAAACAGTTTTTGTCACATGATGACAAGTTTTAGTTTCCAAATCTTTTGACATTGCCAACTACGTCTACATACTGGCTACCTAGAAAAAGAAAACCACGCTAAATTGAAGTTAGTCTGTTTCTTAACATTGTGTCTTTAATGCTGTATACAATGTCTTGGAATGTCTTGAATATTCTTTCAGAAACTTTTCCACATGTATATGTATAAACACAACGTAGCTTCATGATTTTGTATCATTGATGAACAGTAAGTTCTATTCCCTTTTTCTGAAAGTTTTTGAAATGGTTGTTCAGATTGAATTGTACACACAACAACAGATAAGTCTACAGAACTTCTTGGATTGCAAGCTATGATGAAGATTAACAGGGTTTCAAACTTGACTTTAGATGCACTGAAGCAATAAAGTCATGCCAGATGAAATGTTTTCAATAAGGTCGTTTGAAGAAATTATATATATCATAGTTGCCACCGTCCTTGAAAATCCTGGAAAGTCCTGGAATTGGCAAAAGAAGATTCCAGGCCCTGGAAAGTCCTTGAATTTGGGTTGTGGTCCTTGAAAATCCTGGAATGAACAAAATTTTCAGCCTAAACTGTACAAAAATAGTATGAAACTGAGCTGTTTGTCATAACCGAGCATTACACCTTCAATGTAATAATGTATGAAAACAGGAACGGAGGCTCGTTTTTTGCAAAGAAGCAAATTATGTAAAGCTCATTTTTGATTTAACATGCAAATTAACAAGTTTTTTTAGTACAGAAGGCCCTTGAATTTGTTCGTATAGGTCCTGGAAAAGTCCTTGAATTTCACATCCAGTTAATAGTGGCAACCCTGGTATATATATTTATTAAATACCGAGCACTGGATATTGAAAGTCCGGTAATCTGATTGGCTCTCTACTTACGGTATAAATCCTTTATACTGCAATATGTCCAAATATGGAAACTAAAAATTTTATCACGGAAAATCTCCCCTTAAAATGGCCGAAAACTCAACTTGGTAGAAAATAGAATTCAAGATATTTTTGTCCAGTGTTTGGTATTTGATAAAACAATTATTCCTCTCACGCTTGTTGGATATGAGCTTATGATAGCCAACTCGGTGCTTCGCACCTCGTCCGCTATCTAAAAGCTCATATCCAACGCACGTTCGTGGAATAATTGTTAAATATCATGGTCATTATCAGGGCTGCAAGCTATTCTAGTTCACTATCAAGCATTTTATTTTTGTTTATGCTTGTCTAGTTTATGCTAAGCTGTTATTTCATCACGGACGGCTACACTAAATTGTTCCATCATGCCATGCTTTTGGTGGTGATGGCCGCCCATATAAGAGCAATTTAAATATTTTAGCTTTGTCCAATAAAAAAAGGCGAAGGGAAAATTTTCCCAGACTAGAATAAAATATTGAGTGCTAGGTTTTAAGTCTGGCTTTTCTTGATGGTCTTTGTTTTGCGTTACGAACAGGTTGCGTTTCTCATTCCCGTCCTGACGGGGATGCTGCAGCATGGTCTCGTCAGCCGTAGCTCTCTTAGTGGCGAGGTGCAAGAACCGATGGCCCTGTGCATCGCTCCAACCCGTGAGCTTGCCAGACAGATTTATAAGGAAAGCTGCAAGTTTTCCCTTGGCACCATAATGCGGACTGTGGTGTGTTACGGTGGAGTGAGTGTATCCCATCAACTGCAGGATATTGAGCGTGGTTGTCACTTCCTCATTGCCACGCCAGGTAGACTGGAGGACTTCATCAACAGGGGAAAGGTGCAGTTCATACTTTTTTTTTTTTAATTTATTTATTGAGCTTCCACTGTGTATTAAGGCAATTTAAATAAAAGATTTATACAGTGAGGCCAGACTACAACAGGCCTAGGGCCCTTCAAGGTAGACTGCCTGAAAATATATTTATTGTTAAAATAAAAGTAACTTAATTTTTAAAATAAAAAAATTGTTACTTAAGTAAATCATCAGAGTTTTCGGCTAAAAACAACAATGGACAGACGATTTCCATGGCAGCGATGCATGGTTGTGTCATCTGCTACAAATACTATAGATTTTTAACGGAAAAATGTGATCTTACAGTGTTCGTCAAATAAATGGTTACAAGAGCTTTAAAACAAACATTTCCACTCCAAGCTCGCTGACTCAGAATCGGGAGTTGCTTGTTACGATTGGCTATATTCTTCTACCTGAAAGCATAGAAACGCTTTACGGTTTCTTACTCACCTGTGGTAGTAGTAATAATGCTGGCGGTTTCATTAGTTTTGAGCCTCACCAAGCACTTTCTTGTAGCACGGAAATGAAGCAAGATGAAGGTTTGGTCATGTTTCTCACTTGGCAAATGCTTTGTGGCTGGTGCTAAAAGCATTTCATTGCAGCGAGTCTTCACAAGGAAGAAAAACAGCTTTACATTTTGTGTAAGAAGCTACGCGACTATTGATTGGATACTTAGTCGTTTTGTGCACAGCATCTGCTGTGTAAGGATGTATGTTAAAATCTGAAGTATAAACTGAGATTTCATAAAGTTAACTTTGTCGTTGAATATCCAAGCTGTTGCAGTGAGCTGCATCTTTTGCTTATAAATCCTGAGAAGTTTATCGAACAACAACAACAGCTTTATTCTGTGCCAAGATGAACATTTACAATGGGATAAAACTATGGTACGGGTAATTGCAGGGGGATAGCACAAGCTACCTAGAAAATAGCAAAGCTAATCGAGCTA
>JAOBRG010351587.1:0-13397 GCA_027574985.1 Umimayanthus nakama | reverse complement strand
TATTATTATTATTATTATTATTATTATTACTATTATTATTATTATTATTATTATTATTATTATTATTATTATTATTAGTTATACCAGTTTTTTTTAACAAGTTCGTTGAAGCTTACCAACTAACACAAGGGGTAAACACTAAAATATCAAACAAGGGACCAGGCCTCTTGCACCGGATGACCGCTGTTATGTTTAAAAACAAGAATACAAAAATATATATTTACGCCAGACTACTGTGGATGAAAGGGACATATTACACATAGGGAGTGAGTTGAAGTTTCGAGCTGTGTTAGATTGGGGATAGGTGGGGGATGGCGGTGAGTTCTGACATTATAAAAAATGTGGCCAGTCAGAGACAACCTAACAGTTAAGAACAAAGTCAACGTACTCTCTTTTGGCTACAGTCGTAGTCGGCAATAGACCCATTCGTCGAATTCGGCGTCTTTAGTCCATATCCAGCTGGCCTGGCCGTGCACCCCAGCAACTGCTCCACTACACGACGTTCTATTAACTCCGTGTTTCTCAGCCGCTGGCCAGCTTGAGTCATCGAACTGCACACCTTTCCACCCTGTGGGTCCCTCTGGGTTGCACTTCCACCTGCTATCTGTGACAGCCCCATTACTAAGAGATCCAATGATCCCACAGTTTTCATTCGTGTCGCACTCTCCTCTCAGACTAATTACTCTTGTGGCAGAAGGTACAAAGACAGCTGTCGCTTGCTCCCAGCTTCCACTGGTCCCTCCAAGCTTTACCCCATCACCATATATGGTAACTTTGTTGCACGCGGAAATATTAAACATCAAACCTGAAAATGCCGTTAATTGTGAGGATTACTTGTGTTGCAAAAAAAACTAACGTTTTCTATCCACTGGCAAAAACAAGGTTTATGCGTAACACAGAGTATTGAGACTATGAATGCTTCCTAAATATCAATTCTTACATTTTGGTTAAATATGATTGTTGCATAATTACTTATTTAACTTATTAGGAATATCATGTCTGGCGCTTTGCAGTATAATATTTGTTCTGGTCGTCACTACTTCCACCTGGCTTTTCTGATAAACTAACAGATAATCAGCGGAAAGAAAAGATTATTACAAAATAAAACGATTTGCTTCAAACAGGATCAAGCGGCAAGGAAAGCAAAAAAAACAAAGACTCAGCAAATGCAAATTAGCGTCATACCCGAAGAGGTTTATACTGACTAAAATAGCTTTGCTAAGCGCTTTATTACAAAACACGTTCATGCGACAATTCGAAATACTTCTTACCTGGCAGGCTGCGGAAGGCATGCATGTTACTTGAGCGACATGGTCTTTGGTTTATCTGAAAACGATAAAAGAAGCAGCACTGTGGTCTCTCGATTTCTCACCACTCTTGAATGATAATGATCTTTGTAGAGGTAGCTTTTTTACTTACAGACTTAGTGGTTTTTAAAATGGACCTCTACGCTTTGATTTGAATGTTTAATTTGTATCGAGCAATATAACAACTAACAAAAGGCTCATTAAGCCTTTACTGCCGGTACGAGTGGAGAATGAAGTGAGGTTGCATTAAGTTATTTTAACCCTTGAAGCACCGATGTGTACGCAAACTGTATGTAACGAGGGAAAAAATAACTTGTTGAGAAACAAGGCAAATAAGTCGAAAAACACACAAACTACTTTCTTCATCCGAACTCCACTCTCACAAAATAAATTGCGCGATGATAAAAAGTGAAACAATTGGGGCGTTCCGACTTATCATATCACCACCAGGGGCACTGATCGCATGGGATCGAGGACAAATCCCAAATAAGGCAGTCACTGGACCGAATCACTTATCACGACATGAAGAAAGAAAAAGGAAAAAAAATGGAACCCAAACTTTGACTCGTGGTACCACGAGAAATGATAAAACCAGCAACTAGTAATTGTTCATGTACAACAACGTGATTTTTCACTGCAAAAACAAAATAGCTATTTAATTTTATGCTCTGAAAAATCTCTCTCTTTCTCACTCTCTATATGTTACACTTACAGTTAAACTTGTTAGGTTGCTTTTTGAAAAGTTTACATTTAAAAAGCTTGAAAGCATTTTTTATGATTTTATTTAAATTAAATAAAAACGTCAGTGTTCACTGTTTTCTTGTTGGAGTCAATTGGAAATCGCTTATGGTTGATAAGAAAGTATTAAAGAGCGTTCTCGCTTACAATAAAGCAAAGGTCGTTACTTTCTGAAAGTTGACTTTACTATCGCTGTGTCGTTTCTTTTTAGGTTCTACGGTATTTTGAAACTATGTCAGTATATATGTGTTTTAGTACTCAGTGTTGTACGCGACTTTCCAGTGATGAAAATAAACAGCCAATTAAAAAATATTTCTTTGGATTTTATAATGACCACCACCGGCTGCTGTTTTGCTAACGCCTTATACTTGAAGCAGTTGGCAACCTTAGAAAGATGGGTTAACAAGATATTTACTAGAACATTGGAAATACAAAGGCAGAGAGTCAAAGAAGCTGGCAGTGGAATGCTAATTGCTTCCTTTTTCTCACAAAGTAAAAGTTTATCTGCTGTTTTTTCATAATGTCAATTGTATTAAACCTCAAGCTGTCAGTACAAAAATAATTGAAACTTAGTAACAAAACAGGAACACGTATTAACTACACATTTAAATAAAGGGTTTTTAATTCATAAGACTACTTGCTCCGAATGAAAGCTCGGAATTCTATTCTTCCCAAAGATACAACATTAGCAAATTACTTTTTGTCAATTTTCAACTGAACAAAGTTTGACAATTAGTCTTAATTTTTCAAATTTATCTGGTATTCTAGATCTCTACACTTAGATTTTACTTCTGTTAACTCCTCTTTTTTGCTATTAGTATCAATGTTGGTGAAGGTGTAAGATCTAGCCTCGCAGACATCACTTAAAGTTACAACTGGTAAGATCCTGAAGAACCATTGACTTACTCCTTAGAAGTTGAATTCAGTTGACTCTACCCTGTACTTATATCCAATTAATGAAGCAGCCGAGAAATGAACTCACAAACACCGTGAACAATATCAAATGGAATCTCACAGAAATTCCTTAATAAATCTCTAACTTACTTTTGCTTGTTTCATTTGGTGAAACAATTGTCCTGGCTCCACTGATAACAGCTTTTCAGCTTCACACTGGTCTTGATACCCGCACGAATACAGCTCGCAAGTATTGCTTTTACTGCGGAAGGCATAGGCGACGCATTCGCTACTTGTACTGCACTCATGGACACATTCTAGCCAGCTGAAGACTTCAAACCGTTTCAATGGTGTATTAACAACAGGCGGGACTCGGTTATATAAACTAAACTGGTAGAAGCCAGAACATACCCAGCCGTACAGAATATATATGCAAAGAAAAACTGAGTTTGGTTTCGAACACATTTTCCTTGAAAGCTTCTAGTTCCTCCGCACGATTAAAACTCTTCATGATATTCAGGAAGGAAACCGTCATTTTGTTGATTCTCTCTAGTCTTGGTTTGACAGTTTGACAATTTTGTCATTTAATACATTTTGGAGATTAAGTTTTATCTTACTTGATGAGGCGAAAGTGAAATTAATTGTTGTATTTCCGAGAAGCTTTGTCATGTTGTATCAGAACTCACTTCAAAACTGGTTCGCGCTGACACAAACTATACGGAATTTCTTATCTCTCTGAAATTTTTGAAAACAACTGTTAACTTAGCCGTCCTTGCACATGTAGATGTTTCAAGGAATCCTTACGATAATTTGAGTATGCATCAGATTCTAGTTACAATGAAAGTTAATTTAATTTTAAATATCGAAAATCTTCGCTTTTGACAAAACTCTGTCAACGTTGCAAATTATAATTAGTATTTTGGAACATTTTTTTTTTTTCAGAAAGTGCAGGTTATTGTTGTTCACCGAAACAAATGGTGTCAAAGCTTCATCGAGTTTTGTAAACAAACTTGCAGTTAAGCAATGGTAACATTATTACGTCCGCAGTCGAGTACCTTGTCTTTAAAAATACTGAAGCTGTATTCATTTCTATTAGATATGTAAAAACTCAAGTCTCAGTTTTTTTTCTGACACTTTCATTCCTGACAATATTTGTAGTTGAACTTGTGCATTTAAATGAAGAACAGGATTTGATTCAATAAGAATTTTGGATGTAACTTAAAAGCTTTATTCAAAACAGTTTATCTGATAACGTAAATTACAAGTGACATCAATTAAACTAGTAAGCAAGGTGTAGAAACTATTAACATAATTTGAAATAAACTAGTTTTATGTTACATGAACACTGAAAACACAAATCGCATCGAGTTAAGTTTCTGTAAAAATAAAACAACAAACACTGAGATTCGTAAGTGAAAAGAAATATTTATCACAAACTGCAGGGAACTGGTCAATTGTTTCTGTGGTCACACCCCCTCACTCCCTCACCCCTTTACTCCCACCACGCAGCCTTCACCTCAATCACCCATTCACTGCTAGCCGATATTCATCGGTTTTACTAACTACTAAAGAACGATGCCCACGTTAAGCCTTTTGACTCAAAATTTGGTGTTGTTAAATAAGCCATATTCGTTTCTTATCGATAATTTGTTCAATATTGGGGTTGGCTTGATGGCGCTTTAGTACTTATTCCTTTCTTTCTTACATACTTCCATGTAATTTCTTCTCTAAAAATGTTTCTGTTTGTAGTTTAGATTAAGGTAAAAGTACACATTTTTTCAAAAGGGACATGGTTTGTGAATGATTGTTCTCATGCATTTTTTGTCTATGTTCTTTTAAGTAGCGCAAATCTACTTACCACAGTGAGATTTTCTGACACTGACATGCAAGAATTGCTTTCCTTATATGGCAGCACTGGCGTTATGGACATTTAGCTCGTAAAGGATATCCGAAAAGCACAGATTCCGTGTAGTATGCTGGAACTCTGAAGTGGTCGTACACCGCCCCGTTGATTGGCCCTTCTGAGCGGCATAAAATATTGGTTGCCTTAACATGTCCATCTAAAGCAGTCTCCTCATTTGTTAAACTGGCGATAGCGGTTGGTTTATCTTTGAAACCATTCTCAGCTTATGGACTCCGCTAAAACAACAAACTCTTACTCAATGTTCTGCCACGAAGAGCATTGGCCACACTTGGAGACAGAGCCTTCGCGGCTGCTATGGAACAGTTTACCTTTTGAACTAAGGAGTATAAGTAAACTAATCTTTTTTGTGAAGAAGCTAAAAACTTATATTTCTAAGTATATATTACTGTAATTAGTTACCGACTTTCTTTTAATTTTAATTTTAACCAAAATTAGGTAGATAGAATAGCATACAATTCCGCAACTGTTATGTAATTGCCATTTGTATGGCGCATTTGAAAACCTTTGCTTGAATTTGCGCCTTATAAATAAATAAATAAATAAATAAATTTTATTTAATTGTTGTTGACATTTGAACTAACAATGGATCTATTAAGAGATGAGACAAGTGCAGAGCCTTGATCAGTTTCAGAATATAAGGAGGTAGGAGCATACGACACCCAGGGTGAAACAGGATTCCTGCGCGGGCCGCGGGCTGTTCTGACATCTATATTAGTATATCTGCTGCAGGCATCAGACCTATGGAATAAAGTTCGGCGTTGCTTATTGTCTTTTCGTTGAACGATCGTTGCCATTTGGAACAGTCATTGCCATTCAAACAATGTCGATGCCATTTGGAACACATATACTGCAGCTAGAGGTAACCAAGGATTATGGGAGTGCTGCGAGCAGCGAAGTAGTAAAATATGCATGTTACATTTCGCAGGTTATAAATTTCCAAATTTTTCACCTCGATTTTCTCTCTCAAATACTCCTCGAACCACGCTAAAAATGCTTATAACACACAAATACAAGGCGAACTGAAAGTAAGTGAATTTTGTTTCCACAATAATAGCAGTATTCTAAATTTTGGGTAAAAGAGGAAATCTCCAATACACAGTCTAGTGTAATGGAACACACTAGTTTTGCAAGTATCACATTATAAGCTTGGGCTGCCTGTGCTCGCAGCGAAAAGGTTGTGAACTTGCTGGAGTAGTGGTAGTGTAAATAGGACTAGAATGCTTGCAGTCGCGAGTCAAAACACAGTAACTCTTTTTTATTTCGCTTTTCAGTCCATTCTTCTTTTGAAATACATTTTGGTTTGGGTTAGGGTTAGGGTCAAGGTCAAGGCGATCGAGACTTTGTCTTCTAACTTGATTCATGAAAACGACAGTAGACTATTGTTCGAAGTGGCGGCAACTGTTCCAAATGGCAACGACCATTTACGAGAGGGAAAATAGCTTCGGTGTCTTCCGCGAATTCCGCACAATTTACTCTTTGAAATGTCCCACGTCATGGTATAAACAACAACTTGACTTGTTAAAAGATGCCTCGTATTATTTCCGAGATCTCAAAAATCGATTGAGTGCGAGAAAACGCATTCTTTAACTTCAGCGCACTCAGCGAAAGTCGGAGACAAATGAATTTACCCAAGATGCTTTGTGGACAATGATCATCCTCCTCTGGGGCCGTGGGCCCGCTTTCCGAGGGAAGTTTTTGCTCTAAAAGGCCTCTCAAAACAATAAAAGCACAGTTTTGGCTTTAATTCTGAAACTTTATTTAACAGCCTTACTACTGATACTGGATGAAAACTACTAAAACGTAACTTTTTCTATGTTTCTGAAGCTCTGGAAAAACTGCAATCCCCAGTCATAACCACGATACGACACTTACTACATACATATAAATATATTTTATGAATGTAGTTGCGAAAAATACGACCCATTTGTATTTATTGAGTAGATGGGCTTTGAGTTCCCGTTTAAACGTTTTGGATCTCAAATTCTTTAATGGCTATTGAAATTCGTTAAAAACTTTTGGACAATAAAAGCGAATACTGAATTTTCCCGTAGTTGGGTTTAACTTTTGGAAGCTTGACATTTGATTCAAAAGTTAAACGGGTTTTATAGTTATGCCTAAGTTGTTTAAGTGAAATAAAGATCTGTTGAAAGCATTTGGAACCTTTGAATTATGAACATTGTTCATGGAACAGGCAGTATTCAGAGTGGTTATGTTTTAGAGTTTTAAGACTAGCTTAAATCATTTAAACTTGGTAAAAAGGAGAGTGGTGTGAGCACCGAATTCTGCAAAGTTAATTAAGCGAGTAGTTCGTTTTTGTAACACTTCTAGTGGTTTAGGTTCAACAGATTGAATAAAATTGCAATTTTGACCCGAGGATTTATATGAACAACCACGTATAACTTTAGTCGGTGGCAGACAGTTGACAAAGGGAAGGATCAGAGACCGCCTATGTAGCACTGTTTAAAGCCGACACAATTTGATAGGTGTTTTATCCATGCCGGACGCGATCTATTGGTGACGAGATGATGGGACGAGATGACCTTGGTAACACGATTCTTAGTCGGTTCAATTTGGTATAAAGTTGTTCCATACCGGACTCGAGCTATTGACGATGGGATGCTGAGACGAGATGGCCTTGGTGACAAGACTGTTAGCCGGTACAACTTGGTGTATGCTTGTTCCTTGCCAGCAGCAGACTGTTGATGATGGAAGAGTGGAAGAGGACCAACTTGGCAGCACGATTTTTAGCGGGTATAACTTGGTGTGACTTTGATCCATGTAGGTTGCAGCCTGTTGCTGATGGGAGGCTGGGAAGACACCGCCTTGGTGACACGAATATTAGCCGGTATAACTTGGTGTAAGTTTGATCCATGCCGGTTGAGAACTGTTGATGGTGGGAGGGCGGGAAGTCATCATCTTGGTAGCATGATTCTTGTCCGGTACAGACAAGATTGTGTGCATTTGCTCCAAGCCGGTTGCGGTCTGGTCAGTATCAAATGACATACTACCCGTTCTGAGAGAGCAAGGCATTCGTGGAAACAACAAGTTATAACTAGTTGGTGAGTGGCTTGTTCTTTTCAGATAAACCTGTAATTATAAATGAACATGCAAGTTAGGGTAAAATCTACTCCGAAGCAACACTCAAATGACAAGTGGTTTTAAAAAATTGGGTGAACCAATTTTGAAAGCATAAAAAAAATTATTCAAATTTAAATTTTTTTCAAGAAAGCTTCGACTGAGCAATTAATTATGAAAACTGTATGATGAATGTTTTTATTAGTTTAATAAGGCTTACGACTTCCCAACAAAAATGCTTCAAAGTGACATATTAGTTGTGACTGCAAGTGATGACTGTGCAGTACCATCCATTCTGAATGTTTAGATATAAAAGAAATTCAAGACTACTGTACTTAAATGCCTAGATGAAATTCCAGACTTTCCAGATTATTGCAGCCTTTCTGCACACCTAGACAAGCCAAATGCTAGGCTTCCAGACCTAACAAATCTTTCTGTACACCTGGTTAAGCCTGGTTAAGCCCAATACTAGGGTTCCAGACCAATCAAACCTTTCTGTACACCTGGATAAGCCAAATGCTAAGATTCCAGACCAATTAAACCTTTCGGTACAACTGGTCAAGCCCAATACTAGGTTTTCAGACGAATCGAACGTTTTGTACACCTGGGTAAGCCATATGTTAGGCTTTCAGACAAGTCAACATATTTTCACCTTGGTCGACCCAATTTCAGGATTTCTAGATTACGCCAGCCTTTCTGTATATCTTAAAAGATTTCAAAGATTATTCCAGTTTTTCTCAATACTTCAATTGAGTGTTAAATCTTATGGTCTACGGGCTTGCTAATGTACCTGAAATTGAGAGTTTCCAGATTATTCTCGATTGAAGACGTTCTAGAAACAGTAGGGTTATGCAACACATCCCATTGAAATTAACACGAGTTGAAATGTCTGGCATACTCGCCATAGCTGATCTCGCGTCCGTTCTAGATCGATTCTACACTTCTGGTGCAAGCGCAATAAGGGAGGACCGTTCCAAGTCCATACTTACCGTCCAAATACACGTCCACCAACAACGGTGAATCAGCTGTCGGATCAACTGAGAACTCCTTTGTTAACGATGTGCCATCTGCAAGGCTCAGAGTCATCTCGTAATTGCCGTGGAAACCCCTGAACTCGAAGTCGATGTGGTTTTTCTCTGTGCGTTTTGGACTAATGATGTCTTCTGTTGTCCACTGGCGCAGCAGAGCTTGGTACCTCATCCCAGCTTCGTTTACCTAAGAGTTAAGAAAAACCTATATAAAGTGAAACTAGTTTTATTCCTAACTGAAAAATAGATAATAATAATAACAATTATAATAATAATAATAACAATAATAGTAATAATAATAATAACAATAGTAATAATAATAATACACTTTGTTTAACAGGGTAACTAGATTTACACTAAGTAATATTCATCTAGGACCTGTAGAGATGAGATTACTGACCACAACACCGGTAGTAACCTTCTCTTATCGAAGAGTGCGGGTGTTCTTTTAAGTCCCCCGATAGAGCGTCCGGAGACTAGACCAACCGTTTAATGTCCCTGTCCGCGGACGGTGTGGCGAAAGAAAGTCACCCAAAGTTCAACCCTTGACCAGGCTGGGGATTGAACCCGGGTCCTCATGGTTGGTAGTCGTAGATCTTACCAACTGTGCCAACCTCGCACTCACATGTCTATGTTCCCCGTCTGAACAGACGCATAAGTATTTAGGTTTTGGCAGAAGCGTAAGAAATTTAGTATCTAGGAAATGAACGCGTACGTAAACAAAGCTTCTATTTAAAAAGTGAACTTATACGGCTTCACCACTCTAAGGTAATGTTTTCTGTCAGTCTGTCTTTTCTAACTACTGTTGTTGGCATTTTAACGTATGCGGAAAAAGGAACGTTGTCACAAATAGACCAGTTTCGTATTCCCAGTTGCCGCTGATTACAATGAATATAGACTCGCTTTTACACTGCGAGCCTCGACCTGACGTTAAATATTCATAAATTCCAGAGTGGATATGAGCTATTCACAGCTATGTGTATTGTTGGAGATTCAAATCTCGCTAATATTTGTGAATATTTAACATCAAGACGTGGCTCGTGCTGTAAAAACGAGTCTATAGTCATTGTAATCAGCGGCAACCGGGAATACGAAACTGGTCTATTCTTGACTATAAGGATACAAAAAAGGATTTAATCTGAAGATCTGGTAGCTCTTCAAGCACATAATTTTAAGACGAAACAATAGCCACTGACAATGTTTAGGACCTCTGACCTTCCAGTCATGTCCGTCCACAAGCGCCACATTCTTCCCCCTCCAGGCCGCTTTATCCCAAAAGCTCCATAACAATACACCCGCAACTCGGGGGTGGCTGAACGCGACCCGCATGACCGTCTCGAGGCTGTCTGCACGTTTCACGGGGTTCGTGTTTAAGACATCAACTTCCGTCAGCCATATTGGCAGTTCAGCTTGAGAGAGGACATCAAGCCGACGCTGTGAAAGTTATCAGTGAAAAGAAAGAAGCGGTAATAAGAGTTCATTTCATTTTAACGGTTTTCTTTTGTCACATGTACAACATTACATAAGAAAAAGGAATGTGAAAAATTAAAAATGTGGAGGGCACAAGATTTACAACCCTAGGAAGTTAGACTAGCAATCCTACACCCTAATCGTGCTCTACAAGTATTTCAAACTACCGGTATATAGGAACATTTTGTCAGCCATATAATAAATACCTTCTTTTATCCGAGCGCAAGGACCGTACGGCAAGTTATGGATCGAGTTTTTCTTTCCTTTTATGGAAAACAAGGAAGGAAAAACTGTTGCTGGAGTTCTAATTTCACAAACATGACCTCACTATTCAGTTTTGTGCTTTGCTGAGTTCGTTTTTCATCGAAAACCGGTTAGTAAACGACACGCAATGTAATAGATTGGACTGTCACTCTCTGTTTTGGTGGGTATTACCCGCTCTTTGCAGCTGTCTACGGAATTTTTGAAAACCTCATTGCTTACCCTCAGCAGAGTAGGGTTGACCATGCCGGTGAAGTGACCTTGAGTTCCAAGTCCGCTGACCGGCAGTCCCCGTGCACGCAACGTTTCAGCTTGCTCCACATACGCCTGAAAATCAAGCATGATACGTTGATCTTTTTAGGACTGATAAAAAAACAGTTTTCAAATCAAATTTGGTATAAAAGGATTTGTTAATGTATACTAAACAAAACTATTTTCAAAGTAGACCGTTCACCCCAGGATTAAAGTCTCTAAAATGTGTCATAGCTAACAGTTGAGTTAAACCCAAACACGCGGTTTCTGGTCCTTGCTAAGTCCTAACAAAGAGTTTCGTTCCTCTTCAATATCTGATTCAAATCTTAAGTATTCATAAATCGAAGTGCATGAGTGTTATACGTGGATATACCAGAGGCCTCGATGATGTGTAGTTTTTAATCACACGAACTTGAGCATGAAGAGAAAGTGTCCTTGTATAAGCCAAAAGATGCGGAACTTTGTCAAACTATTAGTGCAGAGATGCCAAGGTTAGAAAATTGCTGGGGGTGTGATTCAAGCGGGATTCAACTTTAATAACAGAGAAAGTATGGCATTGTGTTCAGATACTAGGCGTGTGGATTGCTGCAAATGTATGGGAAATTCTCAAATTTTCAGGCGTGTGAAGTTATTTGGAAGCGTGTGACACACGCTCAAGGCGTGTGTCTTGGTAGGTCTGCTAGTAAATACAAAAATAATACTTTACACAATATTTTTTGCTGTACTGACATAAAACAAGCTTTTTAAAAGATTTTTACAACTACAATTGAATAAAAGGAATTATAGCAACTGTCATTCTTCACAACAATGTTTGGATTCTTTCATAAGTCTGTCTGTCTACCAGCCAATCTGTCTTTCTGTCTGTGTGATTGTTGCTTGTCTGTCTATCTGTTTTTCTTTCTTTCTCATACGGATATCAAAACTTCCTGTCTGTCTTTTCGTCTGTCTATCGGTCTGCCTGCCTGCTTGCCTGTCGATCTATTTATTTGTCTGCCTATCTCTTCTTTCTCAGTGCAAGGCTTCCTTCTGTAAAGCTGTCTGCATGTCAGTCTTGTATTGTTTGTTTGTTTGTTTATCTATCAATCTACTTTTATTTATGCCACAGCATATTAAGTCATTCATTAGTTTCGGTTCTTACTTGAGTTAACTGGCCGTTTTCCAAAACATCAAAATCGTTCAAGAACAGTCCAGCTTTAGGATCTAGACCCGCAGTTGCGTTAAACATCCACTCACGAATCGTTTCTTCTCCCAAACGTTCAGAGAAAAACGAACCATGAAGCATTTCGTTGTTCACGTCCCAGTGTTCAAACCTGAGAAAAAAATGCCTCAGTCGGTAAGCAGTGAAGGTCCATTTTGCCATCTGCACTGCGGCGTGCACGGGTGTGTTTTGGAGACCAATGTTTGTGGTTGGTTGGTCGTGCGAGTTGGTGTAGTTCTGAGAAGGCCTGTTGTTCTGGTGAGAATTGTCAGGACTACACCAATACGTACGGACGATTAACGAACAACAAACAATGAACAACCTGGATTCAGACCATTCACTACTTATGGAGACTATTTTTATGCTAACGAAAAACAGGACTAAAAATGTACCAAATCTAATCAACTTTAGAGCCTTAGTCCAATAAAGTTTTGAGTTACTAAAACGCCTCCAGACATCATATGCCAGCAACTAACAAAGCCTAAGAATGCAAAAGAAGAAGAAGTTTTGTAGTATGGTTTAGTGAAGCTTAAAATCAAAATCTTTAATTTTTTTTTCGAACAGTTCTCTAAGAAAAGTGTTATCTCAGTACTGTACAAGCAATAGTCTTGCAAGCAAGTGTAGCTTGAGCAGTTTCTTACTTCATTATTTCTCTTTAGTTTTGTAATAAGGTTTAGTAAAGCTTGAAATCAAAATCCTTAATTTTTTTTCGAACAGTTCTCTAAGAAAAGTGTTATCACAATGCTGTACTAACAATAGTCTTGCAAGCAAGTGTAGTTTGAGCATATTTTTTACTTCATATTTCTCTTGCACCCTAGGTTTAGTACAGCCTACTTGTCTTACATGCCAGTGTAGCGCGTGGTGATACTTTTCATCCTATGATCAAGAAGATCCTTCAAGTGGCGGGGCCTTTCTGTAGTCACCCACCAGGGTTGCTCCTCTTCCAAGGCCCAAAATATACAATGTCCACGGAGTTTGATACTAGGAAGCAAATCAATTAAGTGTTTAATGATTTTTGTATATACTACTTCAAGAAGTAAAGCGAGGGACTTTTTTTCTAAAACTTGTAAAAAGTTGTACTCTTTGAGTCATGGATACTTATAATAACGGCTATAATAATGATAATATAACAATAATAACAATATTAAAAATAATAACAGTATTAATAATGATAATAATAATAATAACAATAATAATAATAATAACAATAATAATAATAATAATAATAACAATAATAATAATAATAATAA
>JAOBRG010351576.1:0-13397 GCA_027574985.1 Umimayanthus nakama | reverse complement strand
CTTAGCAATCTCGCCAAATAGGGACCCTATACTAGACCATACCAATTTTCTATGATTACTACAATACAATACAATACTTTATTAATCTGTTCCTGCTAGGTTTTTCAGGATTAATTGATAGCAAGAGAGATAACTCTCGAACATCGACAACGCGCTTGCAGATGTTCCTAGTGACCATAATTTATTAAGAAGTACTGAGTGACTCAGGCTATCAAACGCTTTATAAACGCTTTATTACTAGACCCTATGATAGGGCAAATAGATTAAAAACTTAGTTTAATCTTTAACCCTTTTCAGTGGCACATATGGTACCTGTATAGCCAATATATGGGAGTACTGCCCCAGGGTTGAAAACCATTTGCAAAAACTTAATCAATAATTGGCAGGACTCAAATATTTTTTAAAAAAGCTCTCTAAAAATAATACAGTTTCTTCAAAATTCCCCTGCTAACCATACATACATACAGTACAGCATATACCTAATTTAATGTTTTAAACATTCCCTTTCTTCCCCTTCCGCTAAATATTTGTAAGCTAAAGGTACTTGTTTTACACCATACTCATGTACCAGGGACTGATCCACAATTCTGGAAATTGGAAGCCAGAAAAGGGAATTTGTTGTTCGAGAGCTGTATTTTCAATATTTTTGTGCATTGTGTTTCCAAAACTGACAACAAAAATTGAGGCAGAGTGGGGCGCTGGATTTTGTCCGGCCTACATGTAAGAACTTTAGTTTTTACTTTGGGGGATAAAAAATTCCTGTATATAAATACTTATACATGTATCCATTTTGCTCTACTTTTCATCAATTGGTTACCGTTAAATCACATTCTGCATCTACATGAACAGCACATGTGGTGAATATTGTACTGTAGTAAAGATCCTTGTGTAGATAGATTTTGTGAATAAACCACTTCTGTGGTATGTTGTATTGAGCTATACTGGACTGAGGCTGAGAAATTGTCCGAAAAGTGAACATTTGCCCAAGACGAAGTCAAGGGCAAATGAAAGACTTTGAGGACAATTTGGAAGCCAAGGGACTGTATGAACTAAAATATTCATTTTATGATTCAACAATAATTTTCACCACAAAAAAACAAAACAAAGACGGCGGTGGTCAGGTGAAGGGCACATGAATAAATGATGATATGTCATGGACTTGCCCTATAGACTGAGCAAACTAAGCTAATGTTGGTTGTTGTGGGAAAGAAATGAAGTCATTTTGATTTTTTGACAGGTGACATAGAGCTAGAGATCCATACAGCTACTCACATGTATGTGTATGAGCCTCACCATTAATATAACCATGTAAGAACTGAACATACAACCATAATCCCCCACGAGGCAGGCGACCGCTGACCAACTAAATAAGTGAAGACCGCTGACCAACATCTCCCCCCTTTTGAAATAACAGTGGATATAACAATGGTATAACTAACAGAACAGAGTTTTTGAAAATTTTATCGTTTATTATGTCAAGAAATTTTTCTTTTAGGCACTGTTGTTTGAGAATGTAATCATTGAATCTAACTGGTGTCTTCACTTCTCTCCCTGATCTTGTCACTGTTCCCTGCGGTGGTGAAGTTGATAGTGTTTCGGCATCGGCGTGGCTGAGCTGTTCATGTTTTCTATTTTGGTTTTGCACTAGTGGGGTTGTTTGAAAATGGTGGGGCTATGTGGCACATTGTGGTTCAATCTCCACTGGCTCGAAGACTGCTCTCCTCTGCTCTGCGAATGCAGTGTCGGGTGAGGCTGCTGGTTGGTTGGTTGGGAAGCTGGTCTCAGCTGGACTCTGTTCCTTCGCATCGTAATGCCACGCGGTGTTTCTTTTGTGTATGATCTTGGTTCATCATTCCTGATAACTTCACAATAAATCCATGGTCTTCTTCTGTGTGTTGGGCATGGCTTGGCATATGCGAAGCTTCCAGTGACAAGTGGTTTGTGCTCGCCTCCTGCTGTCTTGTCATAACATGACTTGCTGTCACTTCGCTTCTTGAGAATTTCGTCCTCAACAACCTGAAAGTTGGTCTTTATTGGGGCCAAGACTTGCTCTGCGGTGGGCGGTGTGGTTCTTGAGCCTCTCAAGAGCATACTCTGGGCTGGTGAGTAGGTGTGTCCTTGTGGGGGGGGGGTGTTTCTGTACATCAGCATTGCATTGGACGGCTGCCTCGACTGCCTTTGAGATATTATGAAGATGATGTTGTATGTCGGAATCTGTATTCCTCCACGAACCGATCGTACTCCCTGCTTATAAACTGTGGACCATTTTCCATGTGGCAGACCACTGGGACTCCAAATTGTGAAAGTGGGCTTTTGTCTTCTTGATTACAGTTGTAGCAAACGGGTCCTCTAGTTTATCGACCTCGATCCAGTCACAAAAAATTTTCCCTCCTCTCAGATATCTTGGCTGACTATCCCCCATGGCATTTAGGATTTCATTGGTTATTTCTACAATCTTGGGCGCAGCTGCCACATGCATCACATGTATCTTGTATGGCTTTCCTCATTCCTTGCCAGAAAAGAATTTCGCGCGCCATTTGGTTGTTCGAGTCAGCACCCAAGTGATTCGCGTGGATCTTAGAAAACATTTCTTTATGTATTGACTGAGGCACCATTACTTGCATGTCTTTGCAAACTATTCCATTCTAAACCGATAGCTCGTCCCTATAGTTCCAGTAGGGGCACAACGATGGTTGGACTCAAGCTTTGTCATTTGGCCACCCCTGTATGATAACGTGGTGCAGCTCTTTCAGTGTCTCACCCTTGCTTGTTTCCTATCGTATCCAGTGTTCAGTGTCCTCGGTCAGCCTCGGGTTCCTTCATTGCCCGAGATGTTACATCTCGACGTGGAATACATCAAAGCTTGTTACATCAACAGCCACCGGGTGTGTAAGTGGAACCCATGAGAGAGTGTGAGCGAGGTGTAGAGTAGATAACTTGTAGATTACTTTGAAACGAAGCCGTTGGAGACTAGCAATCATCCTGTCCAGACGTGCAGGGGCTTTGTTGAGTGGTTTTTTCATGATGCTTTTCAGCGGCTGATGGTCTGTGTGAACTTCAATGTCATGTTTGCCATAAAGCCAATGGTCAAACTTCTGGAAGGTGTGACAGAATGCCAGTCATTCTTTCTCAATTTGTGAATAGTGTTATTCTGCACACGGGATTCATGCTGGAAGAGGTGAAAGCAACTGGCTGCGGATGACCTTTGTTGTTTGGTTAGAGAAGAGCTCCACCGACTGCATTATCAATGGCATCAATCTGAAGAATGGCGGCCTTGCGGGGGTCAAAATAGGCGAGAACTGGGGCTGATCAACTGTTTCGCTTTTTCGAAGGCTTGATCCTGCGCGTCTGACCAGATGAAGGGGACAGTTTCTTGGTGAACTGAGATTTGCGCGGAACGGTGAGACATAGTTGACCATGCCGATTGGTGTTGGGAGCTGGGTTATGGATCCGGTTTCATCCCTTGGTCGGTGAGTGTGGTTCCCATAAACGTGACCTCCTTGAGCTTGAACTGTATTTTCTGTGGATTCAATCTAATGTTCTCGTGATGGCAACGTTCCATCAGGGCAATGAGCTGTCTGTCGTGGTCCCTGTCAGCTTTTTACGTAGTCATTGCCTTCTCCGAATACTAGAATGTTATCTGCTGTGCATTCAATGCCGTCCAGCCCATCGAGAGCGGTTTTAAGTCTCATTTGAAACTCCTCTGGAGCACTTGTAGTGCCAAATGAAAGGCAGAGCCATTGATATCTGCCGTAGGACGTGTGCATTGTTGTCATCCATAAGGACTCACCATCGAGAGGAATATGGAGGAGGCCTTCCTTAACATCAATAAGCTAGAAGCATTTGGCTGCACTGAGGCGATGAAGTTCTTCCTAAGAGTTGGCATCTGGTGTATTGGTCGCTGAATAGCCTTTTTGATTGTCTGGCTGGGGTCAATGCACGTGCGGAATTTCTTTAGTGTTTGTCGAATGAGCTCACTCGAGCATTAACTTGTTGGCATCGAATTACTCGAAAAAAGCAACTGATTTTGATCATGATCGTTGACCAGCAAGATTCCAGCTAGAAGACTTTTATATGATGGACATCGACTGAAGCGATGCATGCAGCTAGGCAAACATTTTGTCATGAATTATACTCTATGTTTCATGATAAAACTGGGAGTTGTTCAACTTTGTGTTTTTGTCCCGTTATTCAAATTACTTCATATGAAAACAAAGGTTTCCGTGTGTAATACGTGTACGCATGCTGCTTTTCGAGGTGAAAATTTTAGAAAAAAAGTGCGTATTAACACGGCGGGTAAATAGATAAATTTGTATTCAATAATTTTACACTTTGGCCTATTTGACACCAAAATAAAAAAACTTTATTATTTCAAGTGCTAGTATTGTTTCTGTCACTTGAATAAAATAGCAATCAAACACCATTTAGAACCTCCAAGAACATTTTAATACATGAATTGGCTGCCGCAAAATATGGTCTTTTTCGCCGCACAGTTGACTTTCATAGCACCGCACGATTTTCCTTTTTTGGCCGCACCCTGTCAGAATCCCTGTTAAAGGCAACAAGAACTAACAAACTAAGAGCCAGTGTGTTTCTCGAGACCTTGGGCATAACTGTTTGCCAGACAAACCTATAATTTAGTTGTTAAGATGTTTTAGTAGTTAATACTGTTGGTCGAAAAACAACCGGATATGGACACAGTAAAAGGCAAAGGTTGAAAGTCTAAAAGTTTCATAGCATTTACTAGTACTACATTCATTCTGTCGTTCGCTCTACTGTAGGTAAGATGTAGAAACTAAACTTAAAGTGAATGTTTTCTTTTTAAAGAGGATACTCATTTGTTGGTCATGTTGTTTTTGTTATTTAAGATTGACACAAAGAGAAAAATAGCAGCTGAGATAGGCGTAACACTTTGTCACAAAGATGTGAATCCCCTGAAAATAAAGACTGAACCACAAGAGATTCACACCACAGCAGACATTGCATTGGAGAAGCGAGGTGATCACAATTCCTTTGTTTATAATGATTGAAGTCACAACTTACTTTTCCCAAAAATGGAGCTGAACTGATACCTTACTTTGAGACAAATGTACAAGGAATGTAGTAACTACCTTTGTTGTATTTTTCTAGACTTAAGGTGGCTCGAAATAGTTTCTTGGCGCGCGCGGCCTGGGCCGCTGATTGCGCCCATGAGCGCACCAGGATCCCGCAGGTGCAAGTATAGCGATCTTTTTCCCTCGAGAAATTTTTGGAAAATTTAGATTTCGATCAAACATATCTCTTAAAGTTGACGGTGAAAATTTGTAAAGTTTGGCACAGTGGTAAAGAACGGACAGAAACTTCAGTTCTGATCGAAAGAAAAAGATCTGTGAGAAACAAACAGAATGAACGGGAATATCGCCTGATTTAAAATTTCTCTAAAACTTTGTAACAGAGTTTTTTTGATACATGTAATTGGCAGTTTGGTAGGTTTTATTGTTTAAAACATTTTTTGAAAAATTGAAAAAAAAAATCACCGAACAGAATTTACGGGAAGTAGGTTTTTTCTTGTTTTAAGGTGGTTGATAAGAACTCTTGCTACGTTACTATAGTAACATTTATGGCTCCAAAGTATCAAGAATATAATGAGAAAGAAATGTGCATTTATTTGACAGAACAAATAAATACGACCCGATTTCTTGTGAAAAGTATGTTAAAAATTTATTCAAGCCAACTTAACCGACACTAACTGGTTATTTCTTTTTCAACTTAGGCGAATATGAGCGTAATAACAGCAAGAAAGGTAATTGCACTAGGTCGAGCAGTAGTCAAAACCAAAGCAGCTTGCGGCGGTTTGAGTGCGATCACTGTGGCCGCATGTTCCCTTACTTGAGTGAGCTGGCCAAACACAAGACCATCCATTCAGACGAGCGTCCCTTTCACTGTGATCAGTGCGGGAAGTCATTTAAAAGATCCAGTGCTTTAAAGGAACACCGCTTCACGCACACAAAGGCCAGGCCCTACCAGTGCCCGATTTGTGGGAGAGCATTTGGCCGAGTCAGTGACGTTAACCGACATAAACGTGTCCATTTCAGGAAGTCTTTCCCCGACTTAGACGAACCTGACCTTCACCTTCTCAAAGATATGCTTCTGGCCACTGACAAGCGGCGAAGCCAGTTTGAGTCAGTTGACTTGTCTTCGTCGTGTAAAAGTAACGGCAAAATCCTTAATGTGCAACAGCAGTCTTCTCAGCTCAACCTTATTCATAGGAGTTTAGCTCAACTTGCTCGCCCTGAAGACCAACATAGTTTGGAGCCGCTTTGTGCCCAGACTACAAAGAGTCGTACACACAGTGAAAATCATTCTGTTGAGCACAATCAGTTCACTTTTACTCATATTGAGAAAGACTGCAAGGCTAATGTTTTAAAGAAGCCAATTCACACAGAAAAAAAGTCAGCAGCTCCTGAACTAATGGTGCCGTATCCGTTTATGACGGTGGAGGCTACAGTGCTATTTGGCAGTCTCAGCGATGTTAAGAAAGCCACAAACATTCAAGGGGAGGACGCGCAAAAGGACTTAGCAGTTATCCTTACAGTAGAAAACCAATTCGTAACAGGTCCAGTCTCGGTTAACAGAGACAATACTGATGGGAGCAGAGACGAGTTGTCAGTGGGTATCCAATGGGGCGGTGTCAAAACACGCGGTAGATACTAGGTGGAACAGTCATCTTGTGATGAGTCCCTGAAAGTAAGATAGCAGCTTGAATGTGAGGCCAATGAGTTCCAGACTGGCAGTCAGTTCCGTGAAGAAAAAAGCCGCTTACCGGCATAAAACGCATTTCTTTAGCACTCTAAATATCCCCTTAACTGTTTTTGTTAGTAGCCCTACATGAGTAGAAAACCCCAGATTAGTGCGTGAATAATCAAGTGACACCTACACGTACAGTGCTTGTACCTGCTGCAGATTAGTCGATCTAAATTCACACCTGCACAAACCCCAACAGCTGAATTGTTCATACGAAGCAAATATCAAGACTTATTCACTGACTGGACCTCGATTGAAAGACAGCTACGTACCGTGAAGCATCGGTGACGGTTTTCTTGTAACCGTTGGGAAAGATTATTCCTTTCAGTCATGACTGTCTCAGGATGAGAAGATAGCTATTTATAATCAAGCGCTTGTCTCCTTTTCATAACCTACAAAGGGGCACCTGTTTAGTGTTGCTTCCTAACTAAAGCTCAAGGATAAGAAGCTAAAGTGGACGATGATTTCCTTTTGAGACAGTATAAAAGTACAAAAACGTGAAGCTTCAAATAACAAATAAAACACAAGATTCATGTATCAGTAAAGTAGAAGCTATGAGCTACAGCCCATTTCCTGAGTCGTTCAGTGTGATTCTGGTTATTGCCTGGCTTCTTAAAACAAAGTTGATAAACTCAACAGCTCTTTGCACATATTAATAAGGGAGGGGAGGAACGGGGAGGAAAAATGCAAGAGGAAACCTCGTTCAACCTGTGGGGTACTAAGTCGACAAAGGCAGGTATACATTTTTGGATCTGGTAGTTTAGGCGTCCCCAAGTTCATTTCCATTTTCGATGATTTCAGCTTGCATCCTAATTTTGCAGCCTTTGTGTAGGCTTTCCTGCGATCAGATCAGGTTGTGCTTTAATATTTTATGGTGTAAAATGTTTTTGTGTTACCAACTTAGGGCCATCAGTGTTTTGATCTTCAGAAATAACACTTCTTAACGAAGCTTACTAGCAACTCTCTGGCTCCAATTGAATAAACTTCATTCGCTTTAGCATTTGATTCCTTTTTGAGCTCATGTCAAATTCTCCTCTGAGATTTGTTGCTTTGTGTTCTAGTTGTTTACGAATGGGCGGTATTACAAGATGAAACAATTCACAAACGATTCTGTTGGAACGTTTACATCTCGGAGGGACAACAAACGTCCAACCGAAACGGATTTTTGAGCATATTAAGTTACTAAGCCTGCTTTTTTACTGTCCAAGACTGGCTTTTGCTTGGCTGAACCTATCGGGTTTTCTTTTTAAGGAAGTAAAATATTTCTTCTTTGTCGGCAAGAAGTAAGAAAAAACGCAATCTCGTAACAAGACCTTTGTCATTTGTAACTACTGACAGGCAACTACTGTTCGACGCATATTTTTTTAAAAACTATTTTTTACTATTGTGTTCCGGCCCAGAACATAATTCAGTCCATTTAAGATGTTACAAAACAGAGCATTTGACTAAGCCCAACTTAATTGTCACCTAGAACAAGCCAGCTGTGCCATTTGCCTTCTTGCAAAACTTTGGCTTTATATCTGAACAGCGCAGGTTATTGAGACTGAATCTTATCTTTTGCCATTGAACAAGACTTGGGGCCAGTTATTTGATCTCTTTGGGGGGAGAAATTGTAAAAGAGAATATATGGGAAAACTGAAATGTGCATAGAAATCACTGGTTGTTTCACCCCACCCTCTACAACATCAACTGAAACGGCCCTAACAGACCCGGTTTATGCCAATGCACTTAAGAGTTTTGTTCCTTTTGCTTCTGAAATATGCTATACGTAACTTTAAAAACATACACTTGCATGAATTGAAAGAGAAAGTCGCAACTGTCGCAAGGCATAATGGAAGGGTTTTTCAATAAGCATTGACTTTTAACCAGACTTTGTGTGACTTGTTTACACAATATTATGCCACTTTTGGAGAATAAAAAAGACAAAACACTTGGTTTTCTGGGTTTCTTTTTATCTGCCAAAGATTGTGTATACAGAGCGTTATTGTCGTCATTAACTTTATCTCGTACCAACCTTATCTTGATGTAGAAAAAGACAAGACGCTAACTAGTCACGCTTAAGGTTACCGTTCACCTTGAGCGGTGTTTTTAGTTTTCCGTATGTAACTCCGTTGATACGCATCGAACACTCACAAACCTATATATCAATAGAAAGCTTATAAAATTTTCTATGTGATAGTAAAAACAGTATTAAAAAATTTTGGTTTATAAAAAAATGCGAACATCATAACTCGAACTGTTTATTTCACTTCTAGACGTTAATGCGGCTGTCAGTTTCAATTTCGACTATTTTTAGTTTGTTTGTGAGATTAAGCACAATTTTTACTCTAATTCCGTCCTGGCAATTTTTGTTTGAAGTCGTGTTTAATTTTCTGCAGGCATTTAAAGAAAATTCCCCATTTGCAGCATACAAAACCACACTGTTTGAGTCATAAAAAATAATTGAAGCGGAATTTCACAAAACGCCAGAACGATTTTCGTCTTCATCTACTACTTTATCAACCTGCCAAATTTGACGGCATGACACTAAAAATTGAGGGAGCATTGATCCTTCACATTCTCGTAGTTTGAGCCAAAACTTGTCTCGAGAAATTTACTCCTAAAGTAAACCGCGCGTCATACAATTTGCTTCCGGTGAAAACTTTCGCTCGTCATATCTCGCAAACTATTACACGTATTGTAAAACATTTTTTTTACTAGAAATTCATTTCATGTATATTCATACTCTGGGAAAAGCTCCATTTCGAAGTTTTGATCCATTCCAACATGAACGGTAACCTTAAGAGAAACCTTCCTATTGTACCTCATATTATTTGTTTATTAATTTACACTTCCCTTTGTTATTGTCTCCTTTAGTTGTTTATGTTTTTATCCAACTGCTACATGTTTTCAAAATGATTCTCTGATAAAGATTTTATTATTTCTTTTATACTATGTGGTGTTTTTTTTTCAAGTTTTTGTCAATTCTATATCCCACAGGTGAAAAAAATACCATATCAACTTTTGTTAATAAAACCCATTTATATTTGTAAATATAAAAGACTAATTATAATCTGCACTTTAAATCTGTTTCAAGAGGAACTTATTGTATAATAAATACGGGGCTGTACTTTTACTCAAGAACAGAGTCTTGAGATCCCTCAGCAGTAAATGCGAAATTTCTTGTCCACAGATCCCCTTTGTCTATCATCTCTCACTAGTCTACGCTCTTTAAATTTTCTCTAAAATCAAAGGTATCCTCTGGATGCTCGTGGAGTGTTATACTTGACCGAACTCCCTCGCCTTCATACGACAAACATGATTGGCTAAAACTACGAACGTCTAAGAATTGGCTCAATATTTCTCAGCGACTCTTAATCGATTAGATGGGCAGTGATATGATTGGATAAAATGACTTTCTACTTTCATGTGCCCATGTTTTCTGTGATTGACATATTTTAAATCATACAATGAACAAGAACAAATCAAACACCTAGGTCGATAGAATGAAATTTTTGACAAAGCTTCAGAGCACAAAATTTTTATTTGGGTGAACCCTATTTTCTGTGCTATTGAAATTTCTTGAATTTCAGTCAAAACTAACCCAGGGTTTAATTTCACTAACGAGGGGTTGAAGTAGGGATGTCGTGTCTGGATACACGCCCTCTCAAAATGATAATATCTGTTTTGTTCAGATGATATGTGGAGTCGTCCCTCTCTAGTTCAAATAACATAACAGCAACAGCGGGGTAGGGGGGGGGGAAGAGGGCTGATAGATCCTGCGGCCCGATAGATCCATTAAAGTGACTATAACTGTCATCTCTGGAGTTGTGCTTTGCTAAATCAGCACTGCAACTAATTATAATTTTTAAAAACATATATCAAAAAAAAAAGAAAAGGAAAAAAAATTCACCCTCGACTTTTACCCTCGACTCTCGACTTTTACCCTCGACCCTCGACTTTTACCCTCGACCCTCGACTTTGAACCCTCGACACTCGGCCCTCGACTTTTAGCTACACTCCTCTTCAAGCCATGAACTAAGCTAATACTTGAAAGCTTGTTTAAGAAACGAGAAACAAAGCTTTATAAGGGAAAATTTAGTTATTCTTCAAGTTTACTTAAAATCGCGATATGTAACCGAACACCCTAGTAATTCAGTTTTTTATCTTTGTATTTTCATTAGAATTGTGAATCTTATTATTTTTGTTTAATCAAAGTATACTGGAAAATAAAATGATGATATCAGGTAATGTTTTCTTAACAGAAATAAACACATTCAATCAAGCCTTTGAAAGCAGGACAGTAACCTAAGAAATAGGAACTTATTTATACAATGTTTTCACGATAAGTGAAAACATTGTGACTGCCGCGTTTCCTTTCCTTTACAAACCAAGTCAATTTCATTTCAACCAGCAGTGAAAACCCTTATTGGATTCATCACATATAGTCAGATTGGAATTTTGTTGGAAAAAATGATAAAGGATCGGTCTTTTTAAATTAACGCACAAAGACTCTCAGTGTCGAAACCTTCAGTTTTCTTAGTAGTTATCTGCTTTGATTAAAAGTTTGCAATTCGTGCCATACTGTGCCATGAATTCGAGTCGTTAAGTATTAACGCAATGAAGAATATTGTATTTTATTTCCTTTGATGCCAAAAATGCATCTCGCAACTGAAATACTTAGCAGGCGAAAAGTAAATATGAAAACCGAAACTAAATTAAAGTATTATATTCGAGAGTAAACAGCAACACATGTAGTTGGTTAGAAGGAAAACACATTTAAATCAGTCTGGCATGAATTCTACTTCGCAATGTGGACGAATGACCGAGTACAAAACTTTGCAGTACTCCTTTATATTACTACACGGAACTTCAGCGGTTTTAGCGATACTTGGCAATTCTTTGGTGTTAGTTTCAATATGGAGAACAGTTCGTCTGCATACTCCCCAAACGTCCTTCTAGCTGGACTGACCCTGTCGGATCTAGGAGTTGGGTTGATCACTCAACCAGCCAGGATTCTGCAGGAAACCGCCAACGTGAAAGCTGATTGTGCCACGTACAAAAAATCTTACAACGTTATGATGTCGTCTTCGCAAGTGTTTGTCGCAGTGTCCTTTGTAACTTTGACTTCCATAAGTGTTGACAGGTTTCTTGCTCTGATGCTTCATCTGCGCTACCAGGAAATCGTCACATTTCAGAGAACTACAGCCGTTCTCATCTTCATTTGGTCAGCGTGCATCGTAGTATTGGTTTGGACGAATTTGGACAGAATTTCAGCGACAGTTTTTTCTCATTTCACCATGCTTCTTTGTGTATTCTTGACTCTGCTGTGTTACTTTCGGATACTCAAGATTGTTCGCCGCCATCACCTGCAAATCGAATCACAAGCCGTTAGCTCTGTAAATGCAGGACAAACACAGCTAAATATGGTCCGATATCGGAAGTCTGTGTTCAACATGTTGCACGTTGTTGGGTTTTTCTTGTTCAGTTACCTCCCGTGGGCCATTGGTGTCCCTGTCTTCCTTGCTTTGAAAAAGGTCGTCACCACAGCGATCTACATTTGTCAAACACTCCTGTTTCTAAATTCGTGTGTAAACCCTGTTCTATATAGCTGGAGGATGGGGGAGATTCGTCAATCCGTGAAAGAAACTCTGCGAACGATTAATGCATACGTAATTAGATGTAAAAAATATTTTCTGACTTAACAATTTTTAATCCGTAAAGATCAAAAGTATCTGCACGGACAATCTATTTAACACTTGGGTTGGAAGAAGAAGCAAATTAAGTGCAGTTCTAATTGAACATATTGCTGTGTTTGTAAAGTTGAACACTTTTTATTAAAAAAGTAGATTTATTTGTCATAGTATAATTTTGTCAAAGGTCTTCGTGACTAAAGTCTTCCCTTTTCTCTATCTAGATCAATGAATTTGGTTACACTAAAATCAAACACTACAGCTGGTTATTAATTAAAACTGGAACTGTTCATCGTTCAGAACATTTGTTTTTCAAAACTCGACTTAAAGTAATATATATTGATTTTCTTTAACCATCCTTGTCGCTACAGCTAACATCATCGCCACCAATGTTATCGCCTAACAAACATCTTCCTTTTACCATCGCCACCATCATTATCATCGTCATAGTAACCCGCATCATCATCATTATTTATTTTGTTATTATTACTGTTGTTGTTGTAATTATGATTGTTCCTATTATTTTTATTATATTTCTTAACCCTATTCCGCCTGGGGGTGGGCTTTTGATGCCCTCGCCAACTTTGAACAACTCGCAATTCTACACGATTAAAGATAATCCCTCCATATCATAGGAGTTTTCCTCAAATTTATCTGGCAGTTTGGTGGTGTGGTAGAAATTTGGTTATGAGGCCTGATGTTGCCAATGCAACAGCATTTTGAAGGGCATGTTTACCTGAAATTTGGATTTCTTGTTTATTTTTTACACTAAAATGGATTCCGATGCTTGGGATCAAGTTATTTGGTAACTTTGAGCACTATAGTTTTAAGAAAAAAGTTTACCCAGGTTTTTATGGCCGATCTGAGTAGTAGTAAAAGACCGATTCTGGGCCACAAGGTAATTACACTAAAAACTGACTCACAAGCTAATTGCGCTAAAAC
>JAOBRG010351575.1:0-28351 GCA_027574985.1 Umimayanthus nakama | reverse complement strand
AAAAAAAAAACCTCCCTCCCGACCATAAAATTTCTTAAAAAAGGACGCTAACCTTTTTTTTTTTTTACTTGGCCTTAGTTGAAAACATTTTAAAAACACTTTAAAAAGATGACCAAATAGACCTGCCCCCAGATCACCTCGGAAATCTTTGCATCCGAAGTTGGCCTAGATATAGCTACCAACGACCAAGCAAAGAGGAAAGAGTGCAATCAAGTGTTTAAAAAATGGAGAAGTTGCCGGACCTGACCTCATTCAGTCTGAAGTTTTGAGGGTAGGTATCAACACATCGGTGAAAATCTTTTGTGAACTGTTTGGAGCTGTATGGATCGAAGAAATTGCACCCAGTGATTAGAAATTATAGGCAACCTTGTCAAAATTCCAACGAGAGAAAATCTACAGAACTGTGATAACTACAGGCCAAATACGCCGGGATATCTCTCCTATCAGTTCCAAAGAAAGTTCTCATTAGACTGATTCTTGAAAGGATGCAAATAGCTATGGATCCGAATCTCAGATAATCAAGCAGGTTTCAGAAAAGGAAGGTCAAGTACAGACCAAATCGCGACACTTCGTATTATAGTAGAACAATCTCTGAGATGGAGTTCAGTACCATAAGTTTATGTTATTTCATCGACTTCGAGAAAGCACTTGGCAGTCTGTGGAAACTTTAAAGGCATTATGGTCAGGTGTTCCACAAAAGATCGTGACTATAACAAGCAGCACCTACAGTTTGTTCAACAGAGTTATACATCTAGTAAAGGCAAGACCAGTGCAGCCTTTACAGTAACGTGTTAACCGGTGTTTGATAAGGTTGTCTACCTTTACCTTTTCTGTTCTAACTAGCAATCCATTGGTTGATGCACGAAACTTCATCCTACAAGAGAAACGGCATACAGTGGACAATCTGTTTTACAGTTGGATGATCTAGACCTCAAAGATGGTCTGGCATTTTTGTCTCACATCTACAAGCGAATGCTGAAGAAGACGTCTGTTCTCAACACCGCGGCCCAACCAGTGGGACATAACATACGCAGAAGGAAGAGTAAGGTTTTAAGAATGAACACGTCAAATATCAACTAAATACCGGTTGAAAATGTGGATTTGTTTACCTACCTTGTCATTACAGTCAGCAAGATTAAAGGTACAGCCGAAGATGTAAAGTCAAGGATACAGAAAGCATGCAGCGCATTCCTAATGATGAAGACAATGTGGAAGTTGAGAAACTTTACTTTTAACTAAGCTACGACTCTCCAATTGTAACGTAAGATCAGTATTACTGTATGGCTTGGAAGCATGAACAACTAATACGCTCGTCATACCAACAGTTCAGACATCGATTATCAAATGCCTAAGGTGGATACTTGGCATTTAGTGGGTCAACAAAATTACTTATGTAGAATTGTGGAGAAGATCAAAACAGGAACCTGTGAGTGATGTCATAGGAAGGAAATGGCGATGGATAGGACTCATCCTCAGAAAACCAACCACAGATCTAACAGGTCGCACCCTGGGCCGAGACCCAGAAGGGGAAAGACAGAGAGAATGACCAAAAACAACCAAATGACATAGGTTAGTGGAAGACGAAGCTAAAAGAGATCACCAAGATGGCTAAGAACAGAGTGCGTTAGAGGACATACGTTGACGGGCTACGCCATCACTGAGCGATGGACAAAATCTTATTCATATTAAATAACAGTCAAAAACGTGAGGTTCACGCAGCCCAAACTCTAGTTTTACAGCTCATCAACATAGGCTTCGGTTTCACTTGCTTTTGGTGACTGTACGTACTGTTTCGTCAAAAAACATTTTGTTAACAAATTATTATCAAACAAGTCTGATCAAATATAGTTGCATAGCCTAAGTAATGTTTTGTTTTTTGTTCTCTTGTACTTCTGATCAAATAAGCTTCGTGCGCAGAGGTTAATAACTTCCTTTTTTGACACTTTTCACTGCAACAAAAGGAGTTGGAGACAAATTTATGAATACGGGTCAAGGGCGGATCCGGAAATTTCAATGCCGCTTTCAGTCATTTTCTTATAAATCTCTTACAAATATTCCACCAAAAGGGGGGGCCGCGGCCCGTCCGGCCCCTCCCCTAAATCCGCGCCTGCGGGTTCCGTATTACATGGTGGAAAGCTTATTAGTTTCTTTATATAGTTGTTTTGTTTATGTTTGGTAATTTCAAGTATATAAAGAGAACGATGTGGAAGCATCAAATGAAGGACCTCTGGTTCAATTGCGGAAGCCCCAAATAGAGGACCCTTGTCCAAAGGTGGAAGTCCCAAATGGAGGACCCCGCAAGTGCTGGACCTTCGTGCAACTGTAGAAACCCAAATGGAGGACTCTTCTGCAAAGGTGGAAGCTGCAGGTGGAGGACCTTCGTGTAACTGTAGGAGCCCAAATGGAAAACTCTTGCGTAACTGCGGAAGCCCCAAATGAAGGATCCTTGTCCAAAGGTGGAAGCCCCAAATGGAGGATCCTTGTCCAAAGTTGGAAGCCGCAAGTGCTGGACCCTAGTGCAACTGTAGAAGCCCAAAATGAAGGACACTTCTGCAAAGGTGGAAGCCCAAATGGAGGACCCTTGTCCAAAGTTGGAAGCTGCAAGTGCTGGACCCTCGTGCAACTGTAGAAGCCCAAAATGAAGGACTCTTCTACAAAGGTGGAAGCCGCAGATGGAGGACCCTTGTGTAACTGTAGGAGCCCCAAATGGAAAACTCTTGCGTAACTGCGGAAGCCCCAAATGGAGGACCCTTGTTCAAAGGTGGAAGCCGCAAGTGGAGGACATTTTTTTAAAAATGTAGAAGCCCAAAATTGAGGACCCTTTTGCAACTAAAACTGCTCCATATAGAGGACCCTTGTGCAATCTTTGAGCCTCCAAACGGTGAACCCCTGTGCAATTGTTGAAATTGTTGTGCAAATGTGAAAACTCCAAATTTTTAGCAGTTATGGAATCCTCAAACGGAACTACCCTTTTGCAATAACCCTTGTGTAATTGTGCAACCCACAATTTGAGGACCCTTGTGTAGTTGTTGAAGATCAAAATTAGTTGACCCTCGTGCAATTATGGATTTTCCAAACATAGAAATATATTTCTGTTATAGAAGCAGCCAATGGATGACCCTTCAATTATGGAAGCTCTAAATGTTGTACCCTTGTACGATTGTGGAACTCCCACTTGAATAACCCTATGCAATTGGGGAAGCTCAAAATTGTGGATCCTGGTGTCACTGTGGAAGCCACAAATGCAGAAATGGATGCCCACTATTGGTAGCCCAAAAACGAGGACCCTTGTTTAATTGTCGAAGCCCCAAATGGAGGACCCTTGTCCAAAGGTGGAAGCCGCAAGTGGAGGACCTTTGTGCGATTGTTGAAGATCCAATTGGGGATTCCCTGTGAAACTGTGATAGCCCAAAATAGAGGATCCTTTGATAATTGTGCGATTCCCAAATGGAGGACCCTTGTGCAACTACGGAAGTTCCAAATTAGAGGAACCATGTGCAATTAAGGAATCTTCAAACAAAGAAACGTTTTACAACAACGGAAGCCACAAATGGATGACCCTTCTGCAGTTAAAGTACAGTTGTGGAACTCCAAAATGGAGGACCCTTGTCCAACTGTGAAAACATCAAATGCAGGACCTCTGTTCAATTAATGAAGCCCCAAATAGAGGACCCTTGTCCAAAGGTGGAAACCGCAAGTGAAGGACCCTTGTGTAACTGTACAAACCCCAAATGGAGTACTTTTCTGCAAAGGTGGAAGCCGCAGGTGGAGGACCCTTGTGTAACTGTAAAAGTCCCAAGTGGAGGACCATTGTCCCCAGGTGGAAGCCACAAGTGGAGGACCCTTGTGTAACTGTAGAAGCCTTAAAAGGAGGTTTCTTGTCCAAAAGTGGAAGCCGCAAATTGAGGACCCTTGTGTAACTACAGAAGCCCCAAATGGAGGACACTTGTCCAAAGGTGGACGCCGCAAGTGGGGGACCCTTGTGTAACTGAAGATGCCCCAAAAGGAAAACCCTTGTGAAACTGTTGAAGCCCTAAATGGAGGACCTTTGCCCAAAGGTAGACGCCGCAGGTTGAGGACCCTTGTGTAACTGTAGAAGTCCCAAATAGAGGACCATTGTCCAAAGGTGGACGCCGCAAGTGGAGGATCCTTGTGTAACTGTAGAAGACCCAGAGGGAAAACCCTTGTGAAACTGTGGAAGCCCTAAATAGAGGACCCTTGTCTCTTGGTGGAAGCCGCAAGTCGAGGACCCTTGTGTAACCGTAGAAGTCCCAAATGGAAAACTCTTGCGTAACTGTTAAAGCCCTAAATGGAGGACCCTTGTCCAAAGGTGGAAGCCGCAAGTGGAGGACCCTTTTTTGTAACTGCAGTAGCCCCAAATGGAGGACCCTTTACAACTGTAGAAGCTCCAAATAGAGGGCCCCGTGTTGCAGTTGTTGAGCCTCCAAACGGTGAACCCCTGTGCAATTGTTGAAGCTACAAATGATGGACCCCTGTGCAATTGTGAAAGCTCCAAATGTTTAGCAATTAGGGAATCCCCAAACGGAAAAATCCCTTTGTAATAATGGAAGCCCCCAATGGATGGCCCGCGTGCATTTATAGAAGCCCCAAATCGAGGACTTTTGTGTGAGTGTGGAATCCTTCAATGGATGACCCTTGTCAAAAGGTGGAAGCCAGAAGTGGAGTGCCTTTGTGCGATTGATGAAGAGCCAATTGGGGATTCCCTGTGCAACTGTGATAGCCCCAAATAGAGGGCCCTTGTGTAATTGTGCGACTCTCACATGGAGGACCTCTGTGCAATTGTGGAAGTTCCAAACTAGGGGACCCTTGTGTAATTATTGAATCCCCAAACATAGAAACGTTTTGCAATAATGGAAGCTACAAATGGATAACCCTTTTGCAGTTATAGTACAGTTGTGGAAGCCCCAGATAGAGGACCCTTGTGCAACGGTAGAAGACCCGTACCCATTATTTATCAGTACGCAGTCCATTGTGAAGCGGTAAAGACAGCAGAACTCTTCGATGGAAGATGCATTTCAAAAAGCAACACTCTAAAAGAAAAAGAAAGGTAAACAATTTTCCGAATTGAGAAGAAGAATGAGCTTCAAAATACACAACTTGTTTTACATGTTTTGGAGGAAACCTTTCCAGGTAAATATCTACAACTTAGTAAGTTCAAATTGCGACGATCACTTTTCATATTCATTCTTCACTGCAGTTGCATACATGAATATGTTTCATTTACCTTGACCACACATTCAACATTAGCACGGTTTAATTTGAACTCACAATTGACTTGCCCTTATTGAATGGCTTCATAGGTCTGTAGCTATAGTATCTGCCCCGGCATGGCAGAGGTCATGGGTTCTATTCCCGTAGATGCCTAAAATTTTTTCATGATGATTGCGTTGTCGGGGAAGATGCTTAAACCACTGAGCTATGAAGCCATGCATGGTTTAAATGTGACCTCTAACAAAGTGTAGGTGAAGGTAAAAATATAATCATAGTTGAAATTAAACCTCTGTGACGAATAGATATTCGAAATTATCGCTCGAATTTTAGCTTTCGGCGCGCATCGGAAAGGCAAGTTCGTGTTTCAATGTCGACTAAGGAATGACATCTTTATCCCAATAAAAATTGCAATAAATGTCATCAACAAACTAGAACAGTGTATGTATGAAATAAAAAATGCGGAGAAATAAAAAAATGGAAAATTAGAATCGTTGGCGAGATCACTTGATGCACCACTTATGCAACAAGTTTTACTTGTAGTTGTAGCTGGGTCTTTTGGTATTAGGATCAGAAGTAAACGATTGAATGACGAATAACTTGACCACAAAAAGTGCTGGTTTACGATTCGCTGTATGACTGTGAATTTTCTTTCAATACTAGGAGATGAGTTTGTAGAAAAATTCACGATCGACCCAAGGCGAAAAAAGTTTTTAAACTTAAGACAATGTATGGGAATACGTTAGGCAAAAAATTATAATTATTGTCCAGCCCCCACCTTCTCCTCCCCCTCGTTAAATGTTCGCCCCTTTATTGATTTAACAAGGAGAAAAAACTCGAGACAAATTAACACCCTATAAAAAATTCATTTTGCAACTTCTTAGAATCTGTTTATTAAAACTGTCTAGTCTTGCACTTTTTGTTTTTTTCTTTTTCTTTTCCTTTTTAATTTGAACAATTCTCAGAAGCCAAAGAGCAGTTTTTGAGATATCACGGTATTATCTTTTTAAAGCAAACATGAAAAGTTTTATACACCATGTACACACAAAAAATCCAAGGTTTATTTGCTTTTTAAAGTTTTACCGTTCGTTGACCCGATAAGAGGGCCTTTCCAATCAAGTCAAACAGCTGCAACAAAAACAAATTAACTAAATGCGACTGAAATTAATACTTTCGAGTGAACGCGACGTTTTGAAACAGGTTTAGCTTTAGGAAATGTAGTTTTAGTTAATTTCTCTTTTGTTCCTTTCTAATTTATCAAGCTTTTGTAGTGAATGTTTGTAGTAAATAGAAATTACGATTGACAAACTATAGGAAAGTTCAAGACTTTTATTAACTACATGTAAAAGGGAATGAAAGATTGCGACGTTATGTAGATAAAAATAACCGTAACTGTATTACCGATTCTAGAGATAATAAAACTTCAGTTTCGCTCTATTTTGAAAAATGAAAGAAAGCCCTTTTTCAGCATGCCAAATTTAATGATAAACTCATAAAGAGGAGCAACGGAGTGATTTGTTATATTTTACTGTCACTGATAATCAAATGCAATAATTGCGATCTGGTTCATCATCGAACAATAGAAATTTGGAATGCATTGTTTAAGTATTATTTTCCTTCCAAGACATCAACAGCGAATCAAATAGGGTCATAATTGTATTGGGATGTTGGAATTTCCATTGATTTCCTGCCAGCTTTTTTCTTTCCCTTTAGAATGACCTCACATGACACCCGTTAATAGTAATTTGTAATTCTATATGTTTACATCACGCTTGAGAGCGCAAACTTGAAATTCAAATAGGGACGACCTTTGCTTCCGTTCTGTAGTTGGCCCTGTCAAGTTGAACAGAGAAAGAGTCGCGCTCGTGCGTGGAAGCCGGTTTATGTGTCCCTGTATTTCCACTGCCACGTTCATTAAAAGCGCTAATTTGGTCCCGCTTCTGACAGAAGTCGGCTTTGAGAAGTGGGCGGTGGAAAGAGTAATTATTCTCCAATATCGAATACGTAAGCGGCTGTGGAACCAACCAAACATTCTTAACTTGTTGAATGCCACGGATGCGATTTTCGGTGTTCTTCGTACAAACCGGCGTTAACAAAATAATGCCAGAGTCAAGGATTGTGAGGCAGAAGAATTCTATTTCTGCGTGAATGGTTTCATTTTCTAGTGGCAGTGGTTTGTAGTTGTGTCTCATGTGGCAGAATCTAACTCCTTGAGCAATCAATGCAGCGGTCTCTCTTCCTTGCCTGCAAATGAGAATTTTCCTCAGATGGAATAGAAAATTTGTAGCAGATCTTCGTGACTGGATTGTCAACCAGTGGAGTTGGAGGGTTACGTTTTATGCCGTTTTGCTTGTGTCTGTACTGAACGACCGTGGCTTGTGTTCAGCGCAACTGCTCAACGGAACACAACAGACAAACGCCACAGGAACTACAACGACACAACCGCTAAGCTTTCTTCCCTCAACAAGCGCCCCTTCGTGCAGAATGCGTCTGAACCGCTTGTCATCTCGGCATTTGAAAAGCGCATCGGTACCGGCTCTGTGCAGTTGCTTAAACCGTGTCGAGCACAGCGAGGCTCGCTGTATTCTTGAAGACTATCGCTTGAGGTTTTGTTCCAAGATTCCTCTGCCGGCTCTGGATTTAACAGAAGCGGATTTTGACAATATCACAGTTTGTCACTTGCGACTAGAGAAAATCTTACAAGCCGACGAGCGGGCAAACCGAGATTTTCTACAGTTTCAAGACATTGTAAACAGGGGAGACTGTACTTCTGTGGCAGGTCCAGAAAATCGATTTTCTGTTCGATGGAAGTGTGCTGACTGTTTGGTGAGTAGATAGACTCCTACCTATAGCTAAACTTCGCAAGTGAGTAATTTGTTTTCCGTTTTCAAGTTTCTTGCCAAGGCAATAACAAAAGTAACAAACATTTTGTGGCTGTATGATCAATGTTGTACATTTTCGAAACATATCAACTTTTCCCATCGCTTTTGACTTAAAAGTATTGCTAATCGGTTCAAAGTGGGCTTTATTCTCATGGTTTGGGTACTAATTATTTTTTCAATACCGTGTTATCTTGGTATAAATATTAGTAATTTGAGTAAGGGTTTTGGTTGTCTGTTTTACTGTGCTTTGAGTCAAGCTACAGTGAACTTGAGTTCCAGCCCTTAAATTCAAACGGATTATTTGTACGGCCAAGTGAGTGTTAACTACAAATACTATGTATACTCTTTGACCGCAGGTTTCCTCTATGTTTTCTTGCCTCTGCGAACGTTGAAACAAGAATTTACAATTAATAAAGAGTGATATACAGATAGCAGAGTGAACGTTTTATCCACTTTGTTCGCGCACGTCACATATTTTTCTAAAGGAGTTCATTGGAGGTTGTCTTGAGAAAGAGCAAAACAAGTTACACTTTGAGTACATATATGTAAAACTTCAACATGTCAGAACGGCAGATGCGAAATAATGCATGCGATTTCGAAGAACCCATAGATGTAAATATTCTCGGTTTTCTAAAAGTAGGCCACGAAATCCAATCTTTCGTAAGCCCTTTCATCTCTTTATAAATGATTGTTGAAAGAAAAGCCTCAATTATCGACATCGTGCGAGAATGAAAATTTCTACTGCACTGCCTTGTACATTTTCTGTTTAATAAGAGAATTCGACGATTGTCTTTTATTTAACATTTAGACCGTCAAACTGGGTGATTGAAAAAGAGACATCGGTGTAATATTTATGCCAAATTGCGGTAACATTCATTTTTTTATTCAAATATCAATAAACAATTCGGAATTTGAATGGTTTCCCAGGGTTAGCGTTAAGTGAAGTGTTCAGATGCACCTTGAAGTCATATGGCGAAGTCTGTTGCGTTTATCGTACAATCCTCACTTCCAATAATTTAGGTTTAAAGACGTGTTGACTTCAGAACCAGAGTATATTAAACCGCGACAGATTTAATCGTAATTTTCTGACTTGTACTAGAACAAATTGAAAAAAAATATAATCCAATGGTTTGAATTTTAGAGATTTTGATTGCAGCGGGGTTCCCGTGACCTCTGCTTCGGCATTGTTCAGCCACACGGACCTGTTGTAACATAAAAACTTCTGGGCACGAGCGCTTTTGTGTTTTATTGAAGTTAAGTCACTACATCGTCCGCAAAGGCACGACATGAGCAACGTGTGGTTGGCAATTTGAATGAACTCACTGCCAGCTGTCTCGTGACTGAGTGAGTCGCGATCAAATCGGAGATGATGCGGCCTTTTCGGCGATTAGAACAAATGCTTGATAAAATCTGTGATAAATTTCGGTCTTTCAATATCACAAGTTTGAAATACCGATTTCCAAGTGCGATAGTGTTGTTATTCGAAAGGCCAAAGTTGGATGCATTATTCTTAAGTTTTAATTGGAGCCACGACATTCAGTTAAAATTTACTTCGTTTTTTAAAATTAAATAAAACCTTACGACCGCCAGATTGTCAAAGTTTTTAATTTTCGCGTTAACTTTGTATTAAGATAACAACGTTGACGGTTGAGAACTTCTGTCCAGTTCAATGCTAGTAAACATAATTTGATCAGCAGAACACTTTTTGTACCTTTTCTGGTATTTTCAGTTAATTTTAGAATTACTCCAATACTTGTGTTACATTAGTTACATCGGTTGCTTTTCATTACAAAATATCATTCAAAATTATTTTTGTTATTGACGTTATAAATTTATAATATTCAACGCAGTACTACACGTTAATAGCAGTTTGATATTTCCAATAATATATGGGCAAATTGTCCTTTTGCATTTTGCATAAACAATATTAGCGGTAAAGACTAGTCGAAAAAGGAAAATTAATTTTGGGGAATGGTTTCCCTGCATTTATAATTTCTTTGAAAATCTAGTGAATTGTCTTTTTGTTTTATATTCTATTTTATGTCTTACGAAGAAAGTCGGTTTCAAACAAACAATGACGTAATGTTCTTTACACTTATCATACATCAGTTGTCTTATTAAAAACTTTTTTTTGTTGGTATTTCGATTTTATTTTTATACTTGTGTCTTTGAACTGCACCCTGCAGTTTTAAAAACATTGTCAAAGTAGATATTTCTTTCACGTGCCTTAAAAGGCTCACTTAACGAAAAACCTTTTTATTGAACATTATTTTCATAAGATACAATGTGGTCATTTATTTGGAAATGAAAAGATGAACTTGTAGTTTAATAAAGCTATACCCTTTCATAAATTCTTAACTGACCAAAAGAAGAAACTTTGTTTTGTTAGTTAGACAAGGAATTCAGACATTTTTTTATTTTCCTGTTATTCAAATATATAAATACATGTTGTGCCTGCTATCTGTCCTATATGTTGCCTCCTTGATAAAGTATTATGTTCAGTTTATGATAAAACAAACATGCAATTTCATAGATTTAAGAGCTGTCAAAATTTTGCCCACAAAAAATTATGAAAAGATTTTCTAAGTATGTTTACAAAATACTGGGAAAGGATTTAATGACTTCTATTCTGTTTCATGGATGCTTTGCTGCAGCTGCTATTGAAAACCATTATTAAATGTGTTTGCCAAATACTAACAGGTGCTCCTATCACTTGATTTCCTGCTTCAACCCAATCACATTTCCTTCATCAGTGTTATTGCATTAGATATTCAAACTAGCTTTAAATTGTTTGAACTTTCTGGAATAATTACTGTTTAGACTATCACACAAAGGTGGATGCCACAAGTAATATAAATATATATATAAATTTCAACCAAACTGCCAGAATATAATTTTGCAACTAACCAGCGTTTTAACCTTATGTTGGTAAAAGAAAAAGGTGTTGTAGGTTTTTTAAATTAAAAATTTTTGGGCTTATTTTGACTGGTGTTGAAGATTATTGTCTTCCAATTAATTAAAATACATTATTTGTTTTTTGTAAATATTTTGAACAAGGTTTTCGCGCACAAAATAATATGTTTCTGCCAATTTCTATAAATTTTATGAATGGATATGTCAAAGAACTTCAGTCAGTTATTTTGAAGTCATCTATTTTCGAGAATAATTGAAAATTTCTTTGACAAGTTTTCTGTGAAATACTGTGTTTTGTTATGTCGATACATTTATTTTGTTAGCTGTTGCAAGTGATAGTAGGGGGCCTTTGGTGATATTCCGAGAAGTTTGTCAACAAACCCTTACTTGGTTCTACTTGTGAAAAGCCTGGAAAGATTTTCAGTTCTATCAGGACTTAATAGTTGTTCTCAAACTGCTGGTAAACTCCTCTCCAAGACAGCTCAAGTTTTAAGTTGAGGCAGGGAGTTTGAAAAACTGAATATCAAATGTGAGAACTCGCCAATTTTTTTTTTCTATTGTACTTGTCAGTACAGGTCAGCACTCTTCCAATCAGTTGGTTCAACAGAACTTTAAAGGTAGATGGCAAAATGTTACAAGTACCCATTTACAGTCACCTGTACAAATGCAGAGGACATGATCCAGTGTTACAAAGTTTCATTATTTTTGTTGGCTTCCGAAATTGTAAGGCAAGCTTTTACCAACAAATACAAGAAACCTTTCAAAAGCAATTTAGTAGGGCAGCCTCTCTAGATCTTGAAGGGTTCTCTCATGACCTATGATCATTCCCTTTCCTGTGAAAAGCTTTTAACCCACTTTGGAGCCTTCTCAAACTTTTCACCAGGTCTTTATCAATTTACACATAAGATATATTATTTAATGAAAATGTGTGCCAAAAATCAACTAACAACAAGGAGCTGTTTCTTCAACAGACAAGCTTGACTCAAAAGGCAGACCATTGCATGGTTAGATAACAGCAAACTTACACTGACACTCAAAGAAGGGTTAAAGTACACTAATTTAGATGTTTAATTATTTAAAAACAGCCCATTTAGCTTTAAGAAATTCGACACTGAAAAGTCTTCTTGTTAAAAACAACATAAATTTTTCATGCCAACCACTAAATGTGCCACATAAAGTTATGTAACAACTTTATTGGATAGTTACTGTATTAGTGTTTATTTGTAGTGTTACATGTACTTCAAGTCTTAAAAAATTGTTTCCATTGAAAAAGGGAAGTAATTGCTCTCTTAAAATCAAATACACCAGATTAAATTCTGTTGTTTTAGTTGTTTTTGGAATGCAAACAACCCATTATGATTTAACCTCTTAATGAAAACTACAACTGGAAAACATATATACTGGTACAGCACTGCATTCTTTGAGTGCATTCCATCAGGCATAGTGTGGATGCCTAGCAGGGACTGAACTTCTAGCAAATTCTATTTTCTTTTGTCAGGATGCTTACAAGAACTGGATCTGTGCAGGGATTGTTCTTCCAGAGGTTTCTAGCATGACTCCTTGTGCTGGCATATGTGTAAGAGTATTGCAAAGATGCCCTTACTACGTTCCAAATGTGGAATACCAGTACAGTGGGATGCCTGTATTCGATTGCAACGGTTGGTGTTTTTTATATCTTTTTTGAACCTCAGTTGTTTGCAAACCTATTTTATAAATTATATGTTATTATAATTTTGACTGAGGATATGAGTAACTGTCAGAGTCTTTATTAAAACAAAGTGACTAAACCTTACCGCCGATGTTCATTCTTTGTTCAAAGGTATTAGAAACAATAGCTATAAGGTTTAGACTTTAAATGACCTTTTAAATACCCAGTACTCAGTGTTTGCATCTATAGGACTCAAAAAAATCTTTATAGAAATAATAATATATACTTAAAAAGCTAAAATTGTTAAAAGCTTGAAAAAATCATAAATAAATATTTTTTGACACTGAGGTCATCTTCAGATTATATGAATTTAAACATATCACCTGCAAGGTTTCTAAAAAGTCTGTAATATTTTTCAAAATATAAGGGTTTTCTCCTGAAAAAGACCTTAAACTTTTAAATCATTGTTCAGGTATGAGGTTTCCTTAGTTTATGTTAACTGATATTTGTAGATTAAATTTTTAGTTCAATTTAACTTTAAAATCTGTGTTAAATTTAATGTCTTTTGAAAAAGACAACTTCTTCCTGTTCATGCATCATGAAATAGTTCATTTAGGGTCTACAAAATCCTTCCAACACTTGCAAAACAAGCCAAAGCACTTTTCCTTACTAATTAGTACTCCTCTAAAAACAACCCTGCAGTCAGCAATCACGTAGTTAGTGATACTAACGACAGAATCAATAAAAAAGTCTCATATCTTCTCTCGTCTGCAGAATTTCCTTCTGCCAAGTTAAAGTAACTTCTAGAAACTATGCTGTGTATTTAAAACCTGCAATTGTTTCAGTGGTAGAGCCTCTTTTAGTTTCTATTTCTAAATGTGTTGATTTCAAAGGTTGCATGCTATCATCTCGGCTTTAGTTCTGTTTTTAGACAACTGGTGATCAATTCAAGGCAAATATAGATTGGTGCAAACTGGTCATTTTTTATACATGTACATGTAATGTTTACAACTTAAATTCAAAATTACAAAATTTAGGTAGTTCAGTAGAACAAATGTAAGTCAGCTGCTACTTGCTGTGGACAGTGCAGTTTTATAGTACTTTTTTAACAAAGGGAAGTTGTTTTGTTTCAAATCTGAACAAATGCTAATACACTGTTGTTTTTGCTAATTAAAGTTGCAACTGCTAGGGTCAAACCTAAATTACAGTACTGTTACTATTGGCAGCCATACATCAATAAAAAAGTCAGTCACTCAGTAGTTAGTCTTTGTTTACAAATAGTAATAGCTCTGCGGAATATGATTTTACGGTAAACATTCTCAAACTTGGGTCGGTCTTCTGTACTAGTTATATAAACATATTTAAAAGAATCCACAGGAGACGAGATGGGGTGTTGTAATACAATAGCCTTAACAGAAATACATGTATGTACTTGTTACAACCAGACACATGGATTTGTAAAGGGGACAGATTAGTTTAGAAAACTTATCTTCTGGAATTTACTGATGTTTAGAACTAAAAAAAATTGTTGTAAAACAATAAATAACATAATTTATGTTTTACTGGGGTAGAGTAATTAACAATATTAATGATGTTCTAGATAAAGTGTTTTTAGAGAATTATATAGTTGTTACAACATGTGACACATTTTTCACAGGGAGGAACAAACTAATCTATAGATTGCCAATTCTATGTGAGTTTGTTTTATTACTGAATGACATTTTGTTGCCAAATTTTCACAAACTAAAAATAAGAACCAATGTGTAGTGTACACATAGCTTGTAAACTGTACAACTCTCAAAAGTAACAAACAATTTATGTTAAATAAGGAAATTTAAAGCAAATATGTGGCTTAATTTGTTTCAATTGTTAGTTTTTAATCCTTGTTTAACCCTGTTATTCCCTAAAGTGCTAAAAGAATGATTGTCTTGGTTGTTCTTGCAGCCTGTCTACATAATTATACAAAAAATTGTTCTTTATAAATAGACTGTCTCGCTCGCAATGTAATTCATCTTAAAGAGTTTAGGGTTAGTGATCAGCTTCTTTATTCTCACAACCATGTATTTACACTGTAAGGAGAAGATAGATATTGATAAACTGTTTGGAGTAAAGGGGTGAAGCCCATAGGCTGCATCATATAATTATAAATCTGACTGGATTCATTGGTTAATCATTGGTGATGTCAGTGTACAGTTCAGCGTTTGCAAAATTTTGGGTTGGTCGGGTCCGTGCCCCAACAAGTTAAATTGGTCTGGCCTAAAAGTGAACAAATACAAAAAGATATTTTTCTTCATTTGTATTAGACAAGTCATGGAATATCTACAAACACTCACAGAGAGATTTAACCTAAACCTAGAAAAAAATGATTTTCTCTGTCACCCCTCCCCCTTCTGGAGTGGGGTTCTTCCAACCCCCTTCCCCCCTAATTTCTGGTATGACCCCCTGGATGAAAACTTTTTCTACAGTTTTGTAGGACTTACTCTTAAAGGTGGGTAAATTGGAGATTGGCCTTCACAGTGTTTTATGTGAAAATTCTAAGAGAAGAAACCAAAAGTGGTGGGAGGGGGGTAGCAACCAACCCCCCCCCTAGTTTAGAAGGAGAGGGTTAAAAATCAAGTTGCAGAAAAACACACATGTTTTTAAAACATCTCTTACTGCAAAGAAATTTAACTGCGAATGAAATTGCAAGAAAAGTATACACGAAAATATCTTCAACTTTTGGCAGTGTACAGGTAGGGAGTAAATTGCAGCATGCAACTTGTCTAATGCAACCTGCAATACTCTGGTATTTTAATCATTGCACAGCAGGTTGCATAAAAAAAACCTTGTGCAATATAACACAGTATTCTTTGAAAGTCTTGTGTGTCACAGATAGTTTGGGTTAAAGTGCATATGAGCCTAATCGAAAAACTTTGTTCGTCACTTCTATTGATTTTCTTGACAGATTTCTGAAAAATGAAATCAACTCCAATTTTTTAATTTTGTTTTACTACCCCTGTAACATTTGAGCAAGTGTTTGGGAGCCTGGGTCTATAGTGTCTGTGACGTCAAACTGGTGAGACCCCTGCAGCACACAAAACATCATTGTGACTTGCATGAATGTTGTTAGCAGATGTTTTGCATATACACAAATACATGTATACAGCATTAAACTACTAATTAGTCTTAGAAAGGAAGAAAGGAAGCGTGTGTTAGCCAAACTGGACTCACCAGTTTGACGACATCAGGCTTTATCATCGCAGGCTCCTACAGCAAGGCAAAAAGGTCTTAAAATGGTGAATTTTCGCACTTTCAAAGTCACATAAAAACAGTAGAATTTAATATTTTAAAAATATTTTTTGATAAACTGAAATAACCTTGTACAATAGTTCTACTACAGCAAAATCATTTTTGGACTCATATGTACTTTAAACATACTTTGATTTCCTTTTTGGGGTAATGGTTGGGGGGGAGGGGTTATTTGCAGTATTTCGTGGTAGTTTGTTAAAAGTAAAGATAAAGAAATCTTACAAAGTTTTACTAAAAACAAATCTATTTAGGTGTGGTTAATTTTCAAATGTCTTCAGTTGGCACTTTTTTTGTATTTATCAAAGAATTTCAAACACTTTCATGAAGTTATTTTGTCTGGCACTTGTAGCAGATGGTAAAATACAACAAATATAGGCATACTTTAAAGATTTGAACACTTTTAAATTATATTTTGATCGTTTCCTGAAAAGTTGTTTTGAGTGTGCCATTATGAATTCCAAGGACGTTATTTTAGGAGTCGAATTGCTCTAGCTTAATCAACTGCCTTTCCGGTGGTCGCTCTTTTAGAATTACCGGCTCCGTCACAATCAGTATTAACACAATCGTTATGTTTTAGCATTACTTTAAATTTAAGTACTAATTGTGACCTAAAATTTTGTTTTCTTTGCCTTTTTTTAGACAAAGTTTTGGAAGCATTCGAAGATGGGGAAAATAAAAGTTGCTTTAAAATCACGGACGAGAGAAAAGCAACAGCAAACTGCTCCAGGTTTGACATAAATCTTGCCACGACTTCGCAGCCACATACTTCCCTGGAAGTGGAATCTGCATCAACTTCATCTGTGACAGTAACTGTGGCGTCTGTTTTTACTGAACAATCCTCCAAAACCAATTTTTCATTGGCGAACATTTATTCAAACCAAACCAGCGATCGGAGGGACGACAATTCTGACAGCTAGCACTTAATATTTCTGTCTAGACTGATCGTAAATACATGACAGTCAAGGCTACCTCAAGGTCATAATATTCTAAATACTTTAAATTTGGAAATCGGTGCTGTCAACAAGTGAGTCTTGGGGCGTGTCACTAGGTCAAGAGTGTGAATTTCGAAAAATCCTTTGTAATTATATTTGTACAGAATTCTATCGACAACAGATACAAACGTTTAGAAGCTCAGTAATCTTTGGTATTTTACCTTATGTGTTGTTGCCAATTCTCACGTTCTTCCAATCTTTCGTTTCTTTTGGCTTATCTTGTCGTATAGTTCGCAGCTTTTCACCTTTGTGAACCATTTGTCAGCAGCGCTCCCTCACTACAAAGAGAATTCTGCCTTCTGATTGGTTGCTTTTTCCTCGTTCATAATCATGCGCAGTACGTGGAAGCAGTTTGGTCCTGCAAACCGTGCGGATTTGTTTCAATGACGGGAGACGGGACATACTGCTTTAAAATATATTATAATCTATATATTTCTATTAAAACTTAAACAAATTATCTTCCCCAATTCATACAAACCGCTGTGTTTACAGGAGGACCAGGAGGTTTGTGGCCCGTAAACCAACCACTCGTAATTACTGCGCATGATTGTCAAACTGGCTCAGTTTTAATGTCTTCCGAAAGCATCGGTTGTCGGAGGATATGTGGTTTTAAGAAGGTTTTTGGCAACATTCGGAATTGTTTGGAAAGTGTGCTAAACACTGAAGCTCTTCGGAAATTGTTGCATATTCGGAAAGTGTTTGGAAACGATCCGGAATTTTGAACAATGTGAGATTTTCAATGTCCGTGTGTTAAAAAGAAAACCGGAAACTAAAATTCAGCAGATTTTCACTATTTTTAAGAATCTACTGATGACGGAAACAGTTTTAAGCAACGATTCTTTGGCAACCGAAAAGTACTTTTCTTGATTTTCTTTCCCACAACTTGCCACACTGACGTAGTTTAAAAACCTGCACAGTTCTAAAATTGTTTTGTTTTACGCGCTTAGTTGTGCAAATGTAAGTGCACATTTTTGCTTTTACTATTTAAAAACAACACCATTATTCTCATTACCACGCATTCTTTTGAAACTTCTCCTTTTCTCTGAAATTTGTCTTGAGCTTCCTTAAAAAAAACTGGCTGTCTAATGTTCGCGTGAAATTAAACCAGAACTTTTCCTTGAATAAAATCAAGCGGTGCATTGTCATTCAACTGGAAAATTTCATTTCTCTTTTTTCCATTCATGTCAACTGGTTTTTTTTTAATGAAAATGGTAAACGCACTAAGTCTTTCTCAGAAACCAGCTGAAATCTGATACCGAGAGTTGTACGGGTAACTGCTCCCGGCCTCCCATTGTTTGTGTCCAAAATCTTACAATCTGTTCGAACGTTGCCCCCGCCGAAGATGAACGGTACATGTTGTCGTGAAGCTTTATATGACCATATATGCACTGATATCTGTGATTGGATCGTCAAAACCATTTGCCGACAGACATGAAGTCCAGAATGACAAAGACCCTCAGTGGGGTTGAGGAGGAACTTTATCATCAGAATTAGAATAATCAAAGATAACCAAAGATAACGATGACCATTTTTTACTAATTTGGATACAATTGATTGTCCAAAAAATATGGTGGTTTTGCAATTTACCACAATGCCTTGCAAACCTAGCAGACATCTGTATAGTAGCAACGTGTATACTTGTCTTTGCGTTTTACGAGAAGTTAAAGCCATTCAGGATTTTTGTATGCTGAGAACTATACTACAAGCCATCTCTTTCCGGGTACGATAAACCGATCAAACCATTTTTGAACGGCGCTTGAGTTATTTATTATTCCGACATCTTGTTTACATGTGAGATAAGCACAAGCATTAATCGCAGTGTGAACGAACATCTATTAGAAACACACAAAAACCGAAGTAAAACAGAAAAATAAACATCACTTTTTATCTGCTTGTTAATGTGCTTGTCTTTCTTTATTCGTCATTGTAAAAATACGTCTTGAAACAAGCACTATTAAAAGTATTTCCTTAGTTCGCAAGCAAGTTTGATAGCATGTGATGCACAACCGAACTTGATCTGTGAATGTTTGCTCGCGTTTGATAATTAAGATCATCTCATGTGTGTGAACAACACCTTGAATCTTATGCACGGGCGAGCAAACGTTTCTTGGTGCAGAGATACTTATTTCGGCTCCCCCTCCCCCTTCGCAGAATATACCGAATTCATAAAGCCTGGAGCGAGCATGGAGTCGAGGTTTGGTTGGCCCCAGGCTTTATGAATTCGGTGTATAGACCAGTTCCTAATTCCTATTCCCAGTTGCCGCTGAATACAATGACCGTAGACTCGTTTTTGCAAGGTTAACCTCAGCTTACTTTTGAGTCTACAAAAATACCGGAGAGATCTGAATCTCGAACAATACACAGAGTTGTGGATCATATCCACACTGGCATTCATGCATAAACTACATCAAGTTGAGGTTTACCTGAAAAAACGAGTCTATAGTCTTTGTTATCAGCGGCAACTGGGTGCAGGAAATTGGTCCATTGCAGTTTCCGGTCCTCCCATTCCGAATATCTGGATACACCCCTGCTGTACTTACTAATTGCTATTGTACCTACACAAGCTATTTTTTTAAAATTCCACTTACCCTTAGGTTACTATTTTTTAACGAGTACTAAATTTATCAATTTTGTCTAAGAAAGAATAGACCAGTTTCGTATTCCCAATTGCCGCTGATTACAATGACTATAGAGTCGCTTCTACAGCACCGTTTAGCGGCTGCCAGAGGCGCCTGTTGGTGCTTTCGGTTCGACCTCGTGAGCTGCGTCTCGTAATCCAGCCTCACAAAGCTGCAATGATGACGATTAGCTGCACTAATATTATCATTATCATCTTAGCTCCTGGGAATGGTTCGGCAGCCGAGAGATAGCGGCGAGCATTCGGCACATCTAAATAGTCAAAACCTGTGGTTAAGGGCCGGAAACTCCTGCAAAAAACCCTGGCCCTCCAAGTTCGGGGTTTGGACATGGGGCAAGTAAAGTAACCCCACTCAATAAAAAATTTCACGCTAGAGTAACGGAAACTTGTACTATGACAAACAAGCTTGTTCGATCAGATTGCTGCGAGAGGTGGGCTGTGACAACACCAGGACAGAAAATGTAATCAGACATCAGGGTGCTAAGTGCAAAAGGAACGGGAACAGAGAACTTCCAACTGATTTCTGGGCAACAAACGAGTTGGTTATACGAGGAACACTATTCCCTTACAAACAGTGTCACAAAAAACTGTGATTGTAACCAGGCATGATTATATTGTAAAATTTGGAAAAGAGAGTTGATTCTGGTAAAAATAGGCATTTTTTAAGATTTAAAAACATTTAAGTCACCTCAGTGAACTTCCTCAGTTAAACTGAAGTTCTCTTTAAGTAACATGGATTTCACCCGACTGGAAAAACAAAAACAATGTCAGATTGGCCACAGAGCAAAAAGCTATAGATGAAAAAGTTCATCATAAGGTGTTAGATTGAAGAGAGGGACAAACGTGGACACAGATTACCTATTTATCATAAGAAAATTAAAGTCAAGATTGGGAAAACGTGTAAGGAAAAAAAGGTGAAAAGATTTGCTATAGCATCAAGAAGCTTAGCCCTAGAAATAGTTACACGAAGGCATGACGGGGGGGGGGGAATCAAACTGACCCCCCTCGATTTTGACACCTTTCATCCGATTGACCTAAAATTTGGTATATATAAAGAACTTTTATTGTAGTTTTCATTAATCGAAACAACGTGGTGTTTAAATGGTTTCCATGGCAACCAAAACAAAGTAAATGACGTCACTGCGGCAGCCATCTTGGATTTTCGAATTTTCAGATTTTCGAACTGAGCACTGAAAATGCGGAGAAAGCATGGTTTAGCGATTGGAAAGTACAAAATTTTAAGAAATAAGGTGAAGTGTCAGTATTAAAGTTATAACAGTCGCATTTTTAGCGAAAAATTCCACTTTTGTAGGCAACACATGGGTTGCGTGACTTATTATAACGTCATCAGTCGTGACGTCATCTTACTAGGGTCAAATAATGTGTTAACAAGCAAAGAACAGTTGTGCTAAAGCTTTTGGAAATCGGTCAAAGAACTAAAATTTTAAGCCCCAAAAATCGAGGAAGGGGGATCAGATTGACCCCCGCTGATGCCTTCCAGGGTTAGAGAGGGTACTCCAAAACAAATTTGAGTCTTAAAGTGTAGAGGAGGGCGATTAAGATTGGAGCAGATCAGGGCCATACAAACAAACAGAGATAGAATGGTGTCCACGATATAGCGATACAGTGCAAAGCGTATTCAATACTTGGGAAGTTGGGATCTAAACTTTTATCAGGGTTGTCACTGTTAACTGGATGTGAAATTTAAGAACTTTTCAAGGACCTTTTCGAGCAAACTTAATGGCCTTCTGTAGTTCTGTACCGAGTAAAACATACTATAATAAAAACTTGAAGCTTTACAAGAATTGCTTATGAGAAAAAATCGCGCCACCATTTATATCCTCATACACTGTTACATCGATGGTATAATTATGTCCGGTTATGACAAGCAGTTCATTTTGATTATTTTTTGCAAAGTGAAAAATTTTGCTTACTCCAGGATTTTCAAGAACTGCAACACAAATTTAAAGACTTCCCGGGCCTGAAGTTTTCTTTTGCCAATTTCAGGACTTTTCAAGGTTTTCAAGGATCGTGACAGACCTGCTTTATTAACCTGCAGTAATTCTTAGCACCTGACAACGCTTTGGCGAGTCGTGGTGTAAATGCCTGAGAAATCCCTAGACTTGCGGATCATCGGCAGCACTCCAATAACTACGTGGTTACTACTAGTTTAATAGTTTATTGTCTTGAATAATATCAAGTGTTTCATTAAGCCCAATAGTACAACAGCACATCAGAAAAACCATGCACAACGTAGATAATTACCAACCCTTCCTTACCGAATACCACATAACAATTTAGCAAAAATTACAATACACGACCCGTAAAAAACAAAATTTATAATAATATCTAGGAACTAATATTTAAAATGGTACCACACTGGCCGATAAAATGGGGCTTTACATTATTAATCCTTACTAAAACTAATATAGGGATATACCCCAAATGCGGAAAAATGTTACAATATATGATATTTTGATTCACTAAAAATCAAGAAAAAGATCTACTGTTATCTATTGATTACATTCTACAAACCAGCGTCTTAAATTTTTTAAAAACGGCTTAGTTTTTGCTCTAAAGGTAACAAAATAAAGATCATGTTATTTTACTATTTTTTTGCCTTATTTATTGTCGTGAACAGTATTATGTCCTGCAGCAAACGTTTTGAAAGCAAATAAAAACTTGAGCCATGAGTAGAAAAAGCTTTAGTCGTCAGAACCGCCTCAACGAAAAAAAGAATGAGGTTTGATATGTGTAAAACACAAACTCACCCCTGGAAAAGAAAACTCAAAAATAAATGGAGGTTTCTGGGCAAATCCCTACCCATCCCCACTTAGGTTGGGAATATATTCAAGGCTAGGGGTAGGTGCAGGAAAGTGATGGGAAGGTCGTTATTAGTATCATCCTAAGGGTGAAGTTTTGAAGTTCCTAAGCAGGTTCATTTCAGATCGTTTTCCAATTTACAAAGTCCACTTCCGGTCCAAATTTCGTTAATACTACGACGATCCGCCTTGATTTAATACGTCCTTGGCTGAGCGGATGTGACGTCGTCTATCGACCCACGGAGCACTGAGGCGTGCAGGAAATGGGAAAAACGGTTGGTTGAGGTGTCGTCTCTTGCGAGCAGTCCGCACGCAAACATTACAGCGGCTGACTCGAGTGAGAAGGGTACCGCCCTTGAGGTTTGTTGGGCGTTGGGAGTTGAACATACTCTCAACTGTGGTCAACCAAAAGCTGTACTTATTGGCGTAGTAGTGACAAGTACCCCGACCGTGACACTCGATGAAGGGATTGGGTCTGAAACTCTGCAAACACGAGCCTGATGAGCCCAGCTGCTGACCACTGCCACTGCCGCCTGCGCCTGTGTGCTGAAGAAAAAGAAATCGCAACAGTGAGAACCACGGAAGCTTCCCTGGAGGGTTAGATCTTAACTTTTAAGTATTTATCGCTCTGCAAGTGCATCTAGCTCTCTCTTACTCTTGTAACGACATTAATGTGTTAAGGTATTGTATGTGTGTGTGTGTGTATGTATGTACGTATTAACGCCTTAAAAATGTGTATGTATGTGTGTTTGTATGTGGGTATGCAGTGTTCTCCCTAGAGCCTCTAAGATTGGCATAAAATACCTGCCGCTTGGCTTAGAGATAGCAGCGCTTTGCCTTGAAAAAACACTCGCTTGTCAAATACCAAATGTTTCTAAAACTTTTCTCTAAATCCTTGCCTTTGAAACCTTTATTTCTGCGTTCTGTAAGTTAATTGGTTTTAAACTCATTTTATGCACTTAACAAAAAACAGCAGCATGGTTTGAAAGCACTTTATTATTGCAATATACCACTTAAAACTTAAAAGCCTGACAATACACAAGTCCCCCCTCTCTGCAGCCCCACTTTCCATTTTCGATTAAGTAGCAACCACCCCTTGGTCTTTGTAAAATCCTGGGGAGAACACTGGTATGTGTGTGTGCATGCATGTATGTATTTATGTGTGTATGTGTATGTATGTAAACATGTATGTTTGTGTGTGTTTGTACAGTCTGTCTATCAAGTGTGTGGATACTAGAAGACTTGTTTTGAAAAAAGCCTGTTTTTCTGCCTTGGCGAGTAAGCTGAATATGCGTTTGATCAACAAAGGTTGATATGGTGCTTGATGCGTCGCTGATACGTATCAAGTGTGTGGAAGAGTCAAACGCAGGCCTGACCAGTTGTCAGCGTAGCCGTGCTGACAGACCACTGATCAACTTCTAGGCATTCAGCGTCAGCACTCATCTGACATGTGAAGAGTACACTACAGATTGAATTTGGCCTAACAAGGCGCCTGAAGTTGCACCGGGCCACTGGCACTGACAAAGACCGCAGGGTAATAAATAAATATTTTTTGCTGTATCAGTGGAAAAACCTGCTGGTTTCGAGAATCACCTAATGCATCAACACCAACACAGACGAGAAAGTTACAAAAAAACCAGACTTAATTACAGAATACAATGATTTCATGTGGGATTGCAACCAGCAGGTCGCCTTTCCGTTGTCTTCTTTAAAAACAGGACGTTTCTGAGAACGTAAACAACAAAGCAAGAAACATTCTAATATTCGGGCGGCTTCACTGTTAAAGTTTCGAGTTATTCATGTTCACACAACTTCACGCAATAAATAAAAACAAACAAACGGTTACAAAAACAAGAAAAGGGAAAACGGAAAGTTGAAATCCCAGCAGACATTTTCGTTGACATTTTAGTTTAGCAAATGAAATGAAAGTCAGGATGGTCATACTCGTCTAACGAGTAGAAAGCCATCATATATATTTCAGAAAAAATAATAAAGAGACGGCTTTCATCTGCGCAGATGTGGCAACCGCCTTGTATATTCCGGTGCACACTTACCATGAGGAAACTGTATCCACTCCACAAAGAACTCCAACTCTGCGGACAATTAGGGATGGAGGTTCTTTGACTGTGAACGGCAATAACAGGACCAGGCGCCTCACAAACGACGCAGCGACTGATGTAGGGCTCTACGGCCGGTGCCGAGATGGGCATCATGGGCACAGCCTGATTGGTGGACAACCAGTAGCTGTAGTCGTTCCTGGATGCGTGCTGGCACTTACCAAAGATGTTACAGTACAGGTAAGGCATCGTGGTGAACCTCTTCAAACAAGAGCCTGCACTGCCAAGGTCCTGTCCATGAGACGTGTCGTGGCCCTGGACGTAAAGGTGACTGTAGCCTTCCCACAGTTTTCTGCCGATAAAAAAAGGAGATCTTCAAAGTTGAGAGATAATAGCAGCAAAAAACTTGTCCTGTAATCTTTTCAGACCATACTTTTCAAATAATATAGTTTTCAAAATACTTTAAAGATAGTTTTCCATGTAAACGATTATCTAAAATACAAGGCAAAAGGTTACTTGTAGTAAGCAAGCGTTTTCACGCTACTAGCATATCTTTTTTGTTTACTGTATTTATAATAATCCCTGAAACAAAAGCTGAAGAAAATTGAAAAATAAAGGTAAAATAGAAGACACAGTGACACTACCAGAAGTGAAACAGTTGATTGGAGAAACTACTGCAAAAACATTGCAAGTTTCGCTTTTGACCGAATTCTCTGTCTCCAATACGCAAGCCATTAATTACCATAACAAAAGTCAAATTTGTTCAATTAGGACAGCGACAATAAAAGTCAATCAAGTTCTTCCTTTGTCGAACGCAATTGTTAAAATTGATGTGGTAAGTGGGTAAACAGCGGAGAGCGTTGGAGTAAGTTTTGTCGATGAAAGCGACTTCTAAAAAGAAGAAAAGTGGTATATCTTGAGCAAGAACTCACAGTTTGAAGTAAGCTCAACAGTTTCTTTAGATATAAACGGCTCGCAGGCGGGCATATCAAATTTTGGCGAAGATATAGAGCCGGAAGCGGGCAGCGATTCGAGTGACATTGAAGCTGCATAAATACACACAGTTGCTGGATGTAAAATAATGCCTTGAGTGCAAATATATTTTGTTGAATGAAAATACATGTTTTTTTTGAATTTCGCATCATCTATAAACGGTCAACCATCGTCAACTCTTAGTGGTCAAGCAAACAAATAGAAATTCTGATTCATTAGGTCTTTGTGTACCCTGCGAGCAGAGACCTCTGGTATTCCAACGAAAAATGGAGACTTCTTGTGTTCAAACGAAAAATGTTTCTGTGTCCCCACGACAAATCCGCCATTACGATGATACAGGGGACAAAGATGAACACTGAGGGGCATTTGCCAGAATATGTCGATGCCACAAAAGTTATATTTAGTTTCCAAATGTGTTTGTTTTTCGTGACGTCTGGGCAAATAATAACTTCGAACTGAGGTTTTTAAGCCTGTTTACACGGCACAAATTAGCCTGGGTTCGATACAGGTTAGTTTCTGACGTGTAAAGACTGCTAACCCGGGCTCGACCGAGGCTAGTTTGTCGTGCAAGCACTGCTAACCCGGATTCCAACCGGGTTAGTTTGGAAAAGTGTCGTGTAAACACAACCCGGGTTAGTTTTGACCCGGGTCGAAACCTGGTTAGTTTGTGCCGTGTAAACAGGAAAAAGCAATCTTTAATGATAATTACTGTTATCATTATTATTGTCTTCTTCATAACTATCATTAACATTATTATTACTCTATTCATCATCATCATCAATATTAATAAAATAATAAAAATAATAATAATGATGATAGTAATAATAATAATAATAATAATAGTACTAATACTACTGCTAATAATAATAATGATAGTAGTAATGATAATAGTAATAATATTAATAATAATAATAATAAAATAGTAATAATAATAAAGTTTAATTGGAGTTTATAAAATAATAAAATAATAATAATAATAAAGTTTAATTGGAGTTTATATTAGTATTATATATGGTTAATAGCATTCTAGATTGCACTGATACTATTTGTTTGTATATATTTTAAAGTTTTAGGACATTTTTGAAATAAAAATAATAATAATAATAATAATAATAATAATAATAATAATAATAACAACAACAACACGAACAACAACAACAACAACAACAACAAAACCCTACGTGTAGGAGGTGGGGCAGTTTGGTATGGTGGTGCTCTGACTGTGTTTAACCACAACGAAGCCACCTGGACCAGCTTGCCCTGGTGGACCGGGGATGCCAGCGTCTCCCTCTTTGCCACTCGGGCCAGGTCTACCCCGCGCACCAATCGTGCCAGGGATTCCAGGCTCTCCTGGCTCACCCTTCTGCAGTGAAGGCAAACCGGGTATTCCCGAGTAGCCCTTCAGTCCCCTGATCTTACTGGGAAGGCCTGCAAGTCAATTAAAGTAACAAGCATTAACCAAACATGTGGATAGCACTTTTCGCGCTCTCTGGTTGGTTCATAAGACAGGATTTTTCCTAGGATAACCACACTTTCAAAATGGCGGCTCGCTTTGCCACTCGGTCGATCACAGAAGCGGAATTTCGTCAATTAAACAAAGAAGCTACTCATATAAACACAAAATCCAACTGTTTCGTTAATACTAAAGCAACTTACTCTGTTTGTCTATGTGTAAAAGAGGCTGTTTAGCCAAAAACAGATGTTATAAATAAGAGATTGTAATGGTAACTGTCGGTACAGACTTCAAAGTTCATCCTAACAGTAAATGCCACCAGATCCCTCCAGTTCAAAACGACTGCTATCAACTACAGAGAGAAATCAAGGTTGACCATAGTTTATTAAGCAAAACTGGTCATGAAACTCGCAAGTGTTTTTGCAATACGTTTTTGTTCCCTAAATATTTTGTTTGCTGGCTTTGACCGTGCTAATAACACAAAAGGTATTGAAATGTAAAGGAACGACTTACCAGAAGAAACATTTGGGCTCACGCGTAAAACAAAACGATGTGCACGTCACGGTTTGATCAACATAAAACAAAGCAGCTTTGTTTACTCATTTCTCTTTTGTTTCAGTTTCTTATTTGACGGAATTTTTGTAGATTTAGGGTACCTTAAATTCCCTCCATCGTGGAGAGAAATGAGGTTTGATGAATCGAAATCGAACTCTGAACTACTGGTTCTGCTTCTTAACACTCTAACCGAAGAATCAGTTTTCATTATACAGAAACAAGGTAACGCAAAACTGCGACATTTCACCTAATTGATACACTCAAACTCTCAAGATTGACACATTTGCTATACATTTACATCCAAGAGTTTGGAGTGTACGATCAACCCCTTTATTCTCCAAAACTGATCAACCTACTTTATACTAGTACTGTAAGGAGAAGGCAGACGTTGATACATTGGACTCACCAGGAAGCCCTTGCCGTCCAAGGGGGCCTTGCGGTCCGGGATCTCCTGGACTTCCCTGATCTCCCTTAATTCCTTTCGAGCCAGGTAATGGAATGTACTCTCCCATTTGACCCCGAGACCCTTTCAGACCTACATTTCCTAGGGGTCCCTGTTCTCCAGGTAGGCCAGGGGTCCCTGTGTATATCGATAAGAAACAACTGTTTGTACAAGGTGGCAGGAAAGCTGAGACCTCCAAAGGAGTGGCCCAAAAACGCCTTCTCATCCTGCTATGCAGTCTGGTGCCCACTTTGTTCAACAAAACAACTCTTTAAGGCCCTGTCACACTATAGCCTGCGTGCAGACGGCGGTAACTAAATTTTCGCTCGATTTATACCGTCTGCGCATCAGGCAACCGTTTTGTCTATGGTATCAAGCTGCGTGACGCGATATCAAGCTGGGTTGGATGGGTTTTTCGTGACAAAATCTGATTGGTGCG
>JAOBRG010351553.1:0-13400 GCA_027574985.1 Umimayanthus nakama | reverse complement strand
ACCTCACGCTCGTTTGCCGGCCTTCGGCCGGAGTTATTTGTTTTTAGTCAAGCGAGTTGCCTCTGGTACCCAGGGTAGGCCGACCAGTTGTCCAGAATGTATCTTGTCTGCGCCAGAAACGCGCATGCTGAGTGCAAGCCGCTTGACGCTAATGACGTACCAAGCTCTCGCCCCACTCCACTTCGGCTTGTTTTGCTTTGTCACTTCTGACAGGTACCGACCAAACATGGCGATTGTTGACAATCAAGCACTTAGTAGTTAAGGTGGGTTTATCAACTTTATGTTCTGTAACAAGAAAATTCACCACAACTTTGATAGCGTGAATGAACCAATACACTTTAAATGATGGTCGCCATGTGTTTCAAAATACGGCACCGGACTCACTGTCGTTCGAGATTTCGAACAAACACGGAACTCCGAACACCAAAGTAGAAGTACAAGTCGAACGATCGATTCACAACTTTCAGTATATTTGAATGATTCTATCAAGCTTCTGATTTTCAAACAAGACGTTCGTTTGTAACGCGATATTTGCACGGCCATGATACATCAACTCATATCTAACTGATAAAACAGAGTGACACAAATGATAAAACTGGCCATGGAGTGCGGGGCTGAAATTAAAATTCGAGTTTTGAATGTATAAACTCTTGAACATTCACTACAATTCTAATTTAAAAAACCCACTACAGATTAAAGTCGATCAGTTATGTGAATCAATATCTAACGACGACAATGCGATAATAATCGAGCTTGAAAAACTACATGCTTGAGCCAAACCTGATTGTTGGAATAGGATTGTTCAGTTTTGCTTGCTATATTTGATACTCGGTGTTCATGCATCAGGCAAATATTAGAGCCGATGACATTTTATGACCCAAAAGCTATTAAAACTCAGCAAATTTTGTGTTGCACGCGAATGCAAGTGTACTTAGTTTCTTGTTTAGTTAAAGTACCGTTAAAGTATATCTACATCAGTGAGCACTCTTACTAGTGACATGACTCATATTTATACAAAGTATTTGGCTTGTCAAATAAAGGAGAAAAGGCCACAAGCGCGATAGATTTACATAATTTTGATTTATACTTATTGATAACTGCATGTTTTAACCAAACAATGTCGGTAATACTAATGTGACTGACTCAAAGCATAATTGCTGGATGAAGAAATTTTTGAATAACTTACGATTGTTTCAGATTGATATCTTGAACAGTCCTCAGATGCACTTAAAGATTTATTACTTAAACTACAATTTGTAATTGCACCCGGCGAGTTTCTGTATGCAGATTGGTTATTTTTAAAAAGTATTTAAAACGTACACGAATCCGTGTCTCCAATGGGGATATCAAACACCGAGCGAACGCTCTACCGACTGTGCTACAAATACTCTGTTCTTGTAGATAGTACGTGGACTGTAACCTGCCTTCTGTTGGTTCAGCGAGTCCCAAATAGGTTTTGATAACTTATAAATTGTTTTGCTTTTTGAAAACAATCAGTGTTGTAATGTCTTATGCTTGTCATGCAAATGTGCCACCAACAACAGCAAAAATTGAATATGAATAACAAAAGTTAAATTTAAAGTTTGTTCTACGAGCTCCCCTCTCATTCAATACATGCAGTTATGAAAACATTTTTAAGCTGACCTTTAAAATAGTTTTAGTAGTAGTAATAATAATGAAAATAGTTAATAGTAAATTGACAAGTATGTTATAACTTAAGAGACTAAAATGTAATTCAATCATACTATCTCAAAGGAACCCAGTAATAAGCCAAAAGCCTCTCGAAAGCTTACCCCCATATCGTCTATCCCCCTCCCCCTTTACCAAGACGTTCTTCCCAGTAGGTGGTCAGAAGGGGATTTTTGTACATGAGGGAGAAGGAGTAGAAAGAAAATGACCACCTGACAAAATAAGAGAGAGAGAGAGAGAGAGAGAGAGAGAGAGAGAGAGAGAGAGAGGGAGACGTGTGGTACTTTGTATGTAAAGAAAGTATAACTGTAAATATTTATAATTAAGGTATTTATAGCCGAGTAACACATATGTTGCCATCAGATTAGAAACATAAGTATGTACAGTTCTCACAAATGTTTAGACTTAAAAAATTAATGTATTTTGGTCTTACAGACATTTGGAATAATATATACATGTACAGCAATATGGCTCTTTCCCTTGATCAAATACTGGAAAAAATTGGCAGTTTGGGCTGGTACCAGATCCGCCTCACTTTCGTCGTCACGTATATTGAGTTTACTATGGCCCTGCAAATCATGAGTATGACGTTTCTAGCTGCGGAACCCCCCTGGCACTGTGTAACAAACAGTACTAACTGTACCCTGGAGGGGTACCATAGGCCAGGAGAGGAACTTTTCAATATCAGATGTGAAATTCCAAGGAACCAATGGGATTTTAAAAGTGATTTTATATCGCTTGTTACTGAGGTACGTGTTGGTCATTAAATGGGTTTCGAAGATATAGTCTTAAAACATTACTGAAGTCATTAACTGAAATTTTGATCGCACTCAGTTCTAAGATACGTAGTCCCGTATCCAGGGTTTTTTGTGCGGGGTGAGAGGGGGGGGGGGGGGATGGTGCGCACCTCAACTGAGAACCGGGACCAAATAATTAACACTTGATCGAATCGTTATGCTACTTTCGAGGACATACAGTGTGGATTATCCAAACTATGGAGTATTATACTCAAATTATTCGAGACGACCTTTGACGTTGTGGGAAACATTAACGAGCGCCGAATGCCGGAGGCGCTTGGGGGCATGTTCCCAAAAAATATTTTTAAATCTTAAAGCCTTAAAACACCATTTCCATTACTCTCAGGTCTATGTCTGTGTTAAAATGCTTCCTAAAAATGTTTATTTTCTTCTTAACTTTGACAAAAAGATCGTTGTCAGTTGTCAAATTGATAATTAATTTCACATCCCATTAACGATGGCAAAATCGATACTAGTTTCTTATAAAGGACCAAAAAGTGCACAGTGTAGTTTTATCTTCTCTACATTTACTTCTTCGCTGTCTCACGGCGGGGTAATGGTGTATAAGAATCAGCAAAATAGCAGCAAAGTGTTTGATTTGGCACTGCTGGAAATACAGAAAGCCCTCCATTTGAACGGGTCAGCATTGTCAAGTTATGTGATTTTATTTTGTAGTTCTCTTGTGCAACTCGGAATTCACCTGGATATCCAAGTTAAGTGGTTTGTTAGTCTGCTGACAAATTAGATGATAGTTTAACAAAAATATATTTCCATGCTCGTTGGTTTGTGAGAGCTGTTCTTCAAAATCAGGATAGTCGTCACCCGACTGAAGTTGAATGGGGACAACCTCAATGGGGACATTCTCACCTACTTCGGGACAGTTAGACACTCTGCTTCGGGTTTCTGGAGCATCAGGGGGTTATGCTTCCCCGGAAAAAAATTTAGAAGTTCGAGGTCTTTAAACCGCTGGAAATGCATTGAAACTATCAATTCTACCATCACCGCGTTACTTTTGTATTATTTTAAATCTTTTACTGTCCCATCAGGCGGACCTTTTTGGCTCTTGGGGTGGGTGGGTACAAGTGCACCCCGCACACCCCCTGCCTACGGGCCTGGATACGTACTACATAGATATTTTTAAAAACGCTATGTCTATGCAAATCTTAGATCCCTTTTGTAAGTTTTGTAGTTATTCAGTTTCCATAAGAAAATAATGTAATTTTTCAGAAATAAACTACACCATTTTTATAAGAACAATTTTGTAGGAACAATGAGGCTCAAATTTGAACAATTTTTTTTATTTGGTTTTTAATTTATGTTTTAAGAACTGTCACTTCTCGATCAATTTCAAGTTTGCCATTGGTAGCTGAACACCGTTATGTTTTATCTTATTTTAAAATTATTAACTAAATTTTTTCCGGTTCTATTATTATGTCCTCTAATGTTGCAGTTGTTATGATACAGTGTAATACAATACAACAAAACACATTAACACAACACATCGCTAAATATAAAACATGACCTAACATAACCTAACCTAATCTAACTTAACGTAACAGAGCATATTATAACATGCACTGTAAAAAATAATACAGCTACTATAATGTATATGATATATATATATATGTTATTTAGCGGCTGGGAGGTCCGTATAGGGCAAAACTTTGACCGAGGTTGGAATATGCTGACCGAGGCCTCTAGGCCAAGGTCAACATATTCAGGCCGAGGTCACAGTTTTTTCCCTATACGGACCGACCATAAGCCGGTAAATAACTTATTTATTTTTTCCTCCAACGGACAAGCACATCAAAGAGCGAACCAGAGGCGAAGGAGCGAAGGTTACCGTGACCGTGGTCAGAGAGAGAAAAATCTTGCCCGCTCACGTATACGCTAAGAACCAATCATAATTCAGCATTTGTTACTGTTACCACAGAGGAAAAAATAAATACCTCTTATTAGCCGAATGCGAGGTCCGTACGGCAAGTATGAACCGAGATTTTTCCTCCCTTTTATGGCCCAAGCGCGAAGCACACGGGCCATGAAAACAAGGAAGGAAATAATGAGGATCCATATAACTTGCCGTACGGACCGAGCAAACGAGGCTAATAAGATGTTTATTATATGGCTTAGTTGATTTTTTCGGTTTTGAGAAGGTGATCGAGAGCTAGAGGTCCGTACGGCTACTTACGGACCTGGAATTGACCAATCACAGCACGCGAAATCATTCAGCCATGTAATAAACTGTGATGTGACAAAAAATAATACATGACATGACGTAGCATTACAAAATGTAACGTATTTTCACGTGTCGTAACATTGCATAACGCATGAACATAATTAAAATAACATAACATGTGTTTATTTCTTCAAATCTCTTTGCAGTACAATCTGGTATGTGGTAGGACCTTCATGGCAAGTTTGTCGTCCTCCATTATATTTGCTGGATGGTTCATTGGTGCCATAGTAGGAGGACTTATTGCTGACAAATACGGACGGAAGCCCACAATCTGTGTGTTTGCAGCATTAATGAGCATCCTCGGGTTGATAATCGCTTTTCCTAAAGTCTTTTGGGCTTACATAGTTCTCAGGTTTTTCATTGGGTTTAGCAGAGGTAAGTTGTTGCTATGTTTTTTTAAGTAATTTTTTTTGTTGAATTTTATGTGTTTAGTTAGTTTTGTTTTTGTCAACTAACTCCAATTTTGTTCACCTTACTAGACCACGTGGAATTTTTAATGTTGAGTAGCTAAAATACAACGAAATGTACGGAGCCCCATAAGGGACACGCAAACAAAGTTTCGAATGGCTCGATTGCACAAACAATAAAGTTTCAAAGCTTTACGTTTGTGCAATCGACACTTTGGAATGTCTCGATTGCACAAACAATAAAGTTTCAAACTTTAATATTTGTGCAATTGACACTTTGAAATGTCTCGGCTGCACAAACAATAAAATTTGAAACTGTAATGTTTGTGCAATCGACACTTTGGAATGTCTCGGCTGCACAAACTAAAAAGTTTTGGATTAATTGGCAGCTTGCGGTAGTTTCATTTGCCAATTTATTGCCAATTCGTTTACTGCACGTGTCCTGTCACGTGTCTGAAATATGTTAAATATGGCGGCTTCGAGAGAGGTAAGGTTGAATTATAGAGGTACCAACTGTGAACTGGAACTTTTATTTCAAAATATTTTTAGCGAAATACATTTTAGCGAAACTGTTGTCTGTGTGTCGGTTTTATTTTAAATGTGACTGGAAAATCACAATACGACTTTGTTTTTACCGTAGATATGCAACTCCCGGCTTCCTCAGCCGGTCTAAAATGATAAGTCAGTCAGATCAAAACTACATGTATCCAACGTTTAAATAAAGGAACCAAACCTTCAAACTTTTCGGTGTTTAGCAACAGAGAAATCTGAGATAAATAGGAAGGCAAGCTGCAAAGAAGCAGTGTATTTTCTAGACCTCTAGTTTCAATTTGAAGAATACTTCTACGCGCACTGCTTTTGTCTGACACTAAAGCATGTTGCCCCAAGGCCGTCTCTCGGAAATAAACTACCTTTGAAGTCCGAGTGGTAGGAATACGTGCTAATAAAGGGACCGCATAGCTACGTTTAAAGTATAGGAGCTGCATGAATAGTGACTCAATGTGCGGGTTGGAGGGGGGGGGGGGAGGGTTTGGGCTGAAAACACTTTAATTTTTCGCAGTAACTCTCTTTAATTTTCAAAGGAAGGGGGTGAAGTTCCCTCAGCTCGGTGGGCCTGAAATAAGGAACATGATACTGGCTTCTCTACCACTGCAAAACAGAGTGGTTGAAACAAAAAAATACACGAGGCTAGACCATTTGCTGAAGTTAGAGGAAATATACCAACACTAAAAAAACAGAGTCGCTTTTTGTGCTTCTGTATACGAATACTTTCTCGCTCGGCACGTGCAGTGAGCCAGCAAGCCAAGTGGTCAAGGTCTGATAGTCCAACGAATTGGCAATAAATTGGCAAATGAGACTACTACAAGCTGCCAATTAGTCCAAGACCTTTTAGTTTGTGCAGCCGAGACATTCCAAAGAGTCTCGATTGCACAAACATTAAAGTTTGAAACTTTAATGTTTGTGCAATCGAGACATTCCAAAGCCTCAATTGCACAAACATTAAAGTTCGAAACTTTATTGTTTGTGCAATCGAGACATTCCAAAGTCTCAATTGTACAAACATTAAAGTTAGAAACTTTATTGTTTGTGCAATAAAGACATTTCAAAGTGTCGGTTGCACAAACATTAAAGTTTAAAACTTTATTGTTTGTGCGATTGAGCCATTCGAAACTTTTTTGTTTGCGTGTCCCTTCTGGGGCTCCGTAGAAATGTATTCTTTCAAATTTAACTCAAAAACTTACAATTGAATAAAAATTCGAACTTCCCTATGTTTCGTGGCAAGGAGCACTCGTATTTACAAGAACCAGTAAATTTTGGCCGAGCCTCATTGTTCTTAACTTTCTAGGAAATTTCAGCCTCACTTGTTCTTAAGCTGTACTTATTTTAAAAGCACCATGAGCACCATTAGTAAGAAATATCTCCTAAAAGATAATTTTCAATTATCCCTCGAAGTGGAGGTGACTGGCAGTAGGTATTTACCGAGCCGCGATAGCCACCGCTTGTCATCGACACTGAGGGGGATAATTCATTTAGAATTTCACAGATCAGTGAATAAAACGGAGAGTTTCAGTTTTAAATGCTTAAAAATAGTGAAAATGCCTTGTTATGAAAAAAAGCGCACGAACCGTCACGTTCGAATGCTAAAAAGTAAATAGCGAGCAACTATTCACCGAAGTGCAGGTAAGCAGACCAGGATATTCACCAAGCCGCGAATGCGGCAAGGTGAATATCCTGGCCTTTCACCGACACTGAGGTGAATAACTACTTAGCATATACCCAACCAGTAAATCAGTGAGGAACAGGCTTAAAAATATCAATTTTAATAATAAGAAAAAAAATATTTTTCATTCAAGGCCAAGCTACCGCGCGCGCACGATCGCTAATCAGTGAATATCCTGGATACTCACTGATTAGTGAACCAATCACAGCGCGCGAAAAACACTATTCACTGGTTTGGTATATGCTACCGGTGGATATATACTTTTCATTGTCCAATCAGAGCGCGCGTAGAGTGCTATTTTCCTGTTAGGCAAATACTAATAGCAAATATACCTAACTTGTGATCATCAAGCAGAATAAATCATAATGGAAGTTCGATCGATCTCAACATTTGGCGTTTTTCATTCCTCGATACAATCGAGTTTGAGGAAAAATTACCAAAAATTTTATTTGGAAAAGCAAAATTTACATTATGATTCCGAATACCAGCCTGGATTGTCCTTACGTTGTCTTTAATTTTTGGCCAAATTCAAGTCTCGTTGTTCTTATAAAAAAGCGTGTAGTTAATGCCACTCCATGCCAGCTCTCCCGCCGCTTAAAAACACTTGACTGAGCAACAGAATACATCAAGAGATTTAGTAGTCGTCGCAGAATGCAAGAAAACTTAATAAAGATTTAAACGGACACTGCTAACAAAAAGATGTTCAAAGAATAGTAATTTACGCCCTTATCCCCGCTCCTTCGTTCCGACCTTCACAATTATTTAGAAAACGCATCTTTAATGACTTGGTAATTAGCATTAAATAGCTTTATTTTGCAGTGTGCCACACGCAACATTTAACAACACTGACAACAACAACAACAACATTATGTTTCTTACCTAGAGTTTACTTTGAGAAATTAAATTGAAACCTAAAAATGGAATGTAATAGACGTAATACTGGCAGCCTGAAAACAGTAAAGATAAGTTGAGTCAGTGTCACTAATTAATCTGGAACGTTCAATCGTACATAACACCGTTGCCAACACCTTCAAATGTCAACCTTCATTTTTCTTCACTGTCAGGTTGTGCTGGCGGAAGTATGTTTGTGATTCTTACAGAGTATGTCGGCATCAGGCACCGCCACGTGCTGGGCACCCTTATGTTTTATGCGTGGCCACTTTCCGGAATGTTGCTGGCTGGGATTGGCTATGTTACACGTGACTGGCGCACACAGTCGATTGTCGTTGGTGCGTTGGGGATGCCTGTGGTGTTCTGTTGGTGGTATGTCACTTCTTCAGTCTTAATCAAGTCAAATTTATAGAAACCAACTTAAAGAAGTCTTCATTGGTTTAAAGTAGTTATCGAAATTTATTTAAAGAGAAGTGTTTAATGTTAATTGTTAGTCGGCAACGTTTAAAAGTTGATGGTAATTTGTAAAATGTTTCAAAATTGGATTTGTCAAAATATATGTTCGGAATATACACACCACACGGAAAGATACCTTAATTGCCTCGCGAGATCAGAGGTACAAGCAATGGTAAACTCGCAAAGGTACGAACTGTAAAATAGATACTGAAAAAATGTACCTTGTCCTGCAAATTGCGAGACAAACCAGGAAGAGATGCCAGCATTTATTTATTTATTTATTCATTCATTTATTTTTATTTATTTATTTGTTTATCTATTTATTTATTTACTATTTATTCATTTATTTATTTATTCATTATTTATTTATTTATTTATTCATTTATTCATTTATCTACTTATTTATGTATGCATGTATGTATTGAAACTGTACAGACTCCTTTAATGTTTCTGAAATAAAATGTTAGATCAGTGTTCATTCTTCTCCGTTTTATTGAATGGAACTAAATTGTGTGTGGCTAAAAATGTGTAAATACCTAGTTAGCGCCCACGCGATTAAACTTTCACCGCAAATAAGAGCCAACCTCCATTATGCTACCACCTTAGGCTCCGTCCACACGGCTCCGAATATTTTTGAATCCACAACTTTTTCTTTCCGGATATGGCTTTCGTCCACACGAATACGGCAAATTCGACAGCGAATCCGGAACTTTTTGAATACGCTCTCCAGAGTGGAAAAAATAAATACGCAACGAATCCGATACCGTGTAGACGGCGAATCCGTATTTTTTTTAATACAATGACGTAGAAAATAGTGTCCAGTCTCTTAGTAAGCAATGAACCATTCGCCAATATGGCGGAAAGTTCCGGATTCGCTGCCGTATTCGTCTGGACGAACGCCGTATCCGGAAAGAAAAAGTTGCGGATTCATAAAATTCGGAGCCGTATGGACGGGCAAATTCGATTTGAACACGGAAAGAAAAAGTTGCGGATTCAAAAATATCGTATCCGTGTGGACGGGGCCTTAAATAAGGGCACACCCTAAAAGTCCATAAATGAAATGAGCGCTCATGGCGCTTATTTGAACTAACACGGTATATGAATTTCAATAAAGCAACGCTAAGTTTAGTTTAGCGTATTTTGACAAGACACTGTTTTCAGTTTTATCCCAGAATCAACCCGTTATCTGTTGCTGAAGAACAAAGTCCACCAGTGTGACAGAATTCTACATGATATTGCACGGGCCAACGGGAAGAAATACCCAGAAGATGCAACGTTGGACAACCCCTCGGAAGGGACCGAGTTGAGGCTGGGGGATTTCAGGGATCTGTTTGGCTCCAGGAGCTACACTCACAGAATACTGGTTATGTGGATAGCGTGGTGCGTTCTCCCTTTTCTAAAAAAAAATCATGTGGAATTTTATGATTCCCAGACTAAGGAATCATCATACCTTGCATGCATCTTATGTTTCGCGCTTAAACGGTACTAGTTGTTTTAAACGACCCTTTTAACTTGAGTTATCAACATCTTACTGTAGTGGCTTGTTTAGGTTTTTTGATTAGCTTGAAAAAGCTAAAACTCAGTGATAGGGAAGGCAGGAACACGATCAAACACGCTGTCAAAATTTATACTGTCACAGCAAAACATACGATTGATATTGTATTACAGACTGTTAGAAACTGATAAACTTATGTCCCTCAAAAATATTGTTAAAAGTTTGAACTTCAAGTGATGCCTTCGCTATACTTTGCTACCGAACATGTACTTGATGATTAGAATGGGGCGAGGAAAGAGTCGTGCTCGCCCGTTCCCGTTCTCCCATTTCACGACCGCTCGCCTAAACTTGCTCAAAGCTCAAAATGTCCGGTTCTCGGACTTCTGGCAAAGAAAGGTGCTATTGGTTTTTTTAATAAACGTTTATCATTATTGTTTTCAATGAGTGATATCATCTTTGTTAATATTATTGTTACTATTATTATCATTATTGTCAGTAGTTGTAGAAGCTGTGTTACTATTATCACTATTATTAGTGTTATTATTATCACTATTATTATTATTATTATTATTGCACTGTCGTCACTATGACCATGTCCATAGCCATGCATTACCATTGCAAATACAAATGAAATTACCATTACCATCATTATCCCTCAGGATGGCCAATGGTCTTGTCGGTTATGGCATTCCTCTCAGTGTGCCGGACCTCGAAGGAAGCATGTACTTAAATTATTTCTTTACACAAGTACCTGGCCTTTTTGGAATCCCAATGACAATATATTTGATGGAAAAGTAAGTTGTGCATTGTCCTGTTCTGTATGAGTACATGAGGGTACCTATCTTTGAAGCCTGTCGTCACTTGTGTTTGTGCACTGTTGAAAATAACTTGCGTTAATCGGTTTCAAAACAAGCAGATTATCAGTAAAAAATTGTTTCTTTTCTTAAAACTGACGTTCATGCTTAGATCGCATGCCATTTGGTAGAAAAGAAAAGAACGGGTTCTGGCCAGTTTACAAGGAATTATCCAAGGCGCTCGTTCATTTTTCCCGCCAAAACTCTCGAAGAGGCCGAGTATTAAAGAGGACTGAGTGGCACTGATCAATGAGTATACGGCCATTCTGGCCAGAATGACCAGAACCAGTTCTGAGAGCGCGTGAATTTCATTTATAAGATCTGACGAGTTGCAGATCGAACCGGCTAGACCGTAAAAGAGAAAGCACTCTTAGAAATAGGGTCCGTGCAAAGCCTCAAAAGTCCAAATAAACTCGTAGAACCGTCTGTAAGGTCCTCAAAAGTCGAAAACAATGAATAACAAGTTTCAACGGCTGACCGCACCTTTTATTTTTTTATATATCACAGTGAATTTTTACTAAATTGTGTTTGCATCTTAAACTCTCTATAATTAAAGAAACTGTCAATGAAGCAAGCAGTGGGAGAATATTTACTTACATGCGAATCTAAAAGCATTGGCTTACCGAAGTTGAACAGAATAACTGTACCATCATAAACATGTGCAAGAAGCCAGCTTCCATGGTCAACAGATATGCAGCCTGCGTTCCGGCTCTCCTTGCGGGTTTGGGCAAAGAAAAAATGAGTCGCCCTCTTTGCACAGCGGCTCATTCTTTTAAATCCAAATCCGCAAGAAGAGCTTGCACGCAGGCTAAGAAGTATAAATCATGACAAATGAAGCTGAACTAAGAAATCTGTCTCTCTGAAGGTTAGGTCGCAAGAAGTCAGAGGCATTTGGTTTCCTTGTGACGTCAGTGAGTGCGATAGGAGCAGTGCTAATGAAACAGTATGATCCAGGACACAACATAGGTGCTGACAGTTGGTTTGTTTTTGGTTGGGAAAACGGAGTGACAGGGTTGGGGGTTGGGTGGGGGGGGGAGGGAGGGGTTAGCATTTTGTTTTGTCACCTTTGTTACCGCGGAGCCTAGCCGTTTTTTGATCATATGGCTTAAATGTGCCCAAGGTTCCTGGGCCCTTTATTCAGTTCCATGCACACTGATGTTTTTACTGTCTGCTATTTACGTTCTATTACAAAAAATCTTGCTTAAAATCGTGTTAAACATTTGTAGGTTATTTAGCCTCTCAGTAGACCAGTTTCGTATTCCCGGTTGCCGCTGATTACAATGACTATAGACTCGTCTTTTTAGCACGAGCCTCGTCTTGATGTTAAATATTCACGAATACCGGCGAGATCTGAATCTCCAACAATACGCAGAGCTGTGAATAGTTCATACCCACTCTGGAATTTATGAATACTTAACGTCAGGGCGAGGCTCGTGCTAAAAAGGCGAGTCTATAGTCATTGTGGTCAGCTGCAACTGGGAATACGAAACTGGCCTATTTCAAGGCACTAAAACTAATGATTTTACCAAGTTTGAATACCAAGACACACACACACACACACACACACACACACTCATTCAATGCAATAGATGTTCGTCTGTGATACAAGTATAGAAAAGTTATTGTTGCTATCTAAACGCCAAACATGAAACCATACTCCGTCTTGACTTGGGCCCTAGGCCCAGTGACTATTGTAGCAACTCTTGTAATAATAAAGCTTAGTTAGAATGCTCACCATAGACGGATCGCTGAAAATACTGCAAGCGATTGTCAGCGATTATACTGAAATACTTTAAGCGATCGAGCGATCGTCAGTGAGTATATGGAAGCTTTTTTCAGCGATCCTACGCTTCAGAGATTCCAGCGATCCGGCAATCGTGAGCGATTTAAGGTTACCGTTCACCTTGAGCGATGTTTTCAGTTTTACGTATGTAACTCCGTTGATACGCATCGGACTTTCATCAAAACCAATATATGTCAGTGGAAAGCTTTTATAATAATCCATAAATGATGGTATAAAAAGTTTGTTTAAAAAATTTTGCGTACATAAACGAATGCGATCATCAAAATTTAAACTTTTAATTTCACTTCTAGACGCCAATGCGGCTGTCAGTTTCAATTTCAACCACTCTTAGTTTGTTTGTGAGTTTCAGCACAACTTTTACGCTTGTCGCGTGCGGGAGACTTTTCATCGTACGCCTCATTTATTTCTCAGGGGCGGATCCAGAAATTTCAGAGAGGGGGGCCGGAAACCAAATTCTAGAAGGGGGGGGGGAATCGACTTTTCAGTGCCGCTTTCAGTCATTTTCTTATAAATCTCTTACAAATATTCCACCAAAAGGGGGGGCCGCGGC
>JAOBRG010351542.1:0-13400 GCA_027574985.1 Umimayanthus nakama | reverse complement strand
CTCAAGAACAACTTGATTCGCCATTACCGATTCGTAGTGTTTTGCCAGCTGCAACTTCACCTGAGAAATAGTTAACTTTAATAATTAACACTGATGATAATTTATGTGGAATATTAAGTCACGTGACGTGATCTATCAACTCTTGTGAGCCGCTAAGAATCTAGATGGACTCTCCCTTTTACACAGGTCTTTTGATTCATAATTTTTTATGCATGTTAAAGAACCGTTTTCACCTCACGGTAGAGACCTGGTAACGAGTTTGAATCCGCTTTTTTAGGGGGTCGCTATCAAAGCGTTTTGGAAATCTCTTTCCACCACCAATATTTTCCGATACTTTACAAATTTCAGTCATTGAGTCCATCGTGTAATCATTTAGGTTTTGAAATCCGAAGTTTCAAAGCCATACTGGCTCATTTAGTGGTCTTTTTTTATTCAAAATGATGACTGGTAGGTCTTGTAAACGAGGGCGACCTCCGGCCAAAGAAAGGACTGTCAAAATTCGTCTCAAACAATCTGTTTTTGAGATGTGGAGAAAAGAGAAACAGGCATCTGGATATGGACAACACTCGCACAGCATTTTTGCTGAGTATTTGCTACACTGTGGCCCTGGAAATACAAACAATATAATGAAATCGAGGCGGCAGTGGTTAGATTTTGGTGTCACTGTCAATTCTACCAGCAAAGAGATAGCAGGACTTTCGCCAGTGTTTGGTAATTAAATTTGTGATCACGAATGGTATATGTGTATGTTTATTCGTCAATTTGGTATCTATTTATGCGTTAGAATGAGGTAGTTGTCTGATCTAACCAACAAATACAATTATTCAGGTCAAAAGCGGCGCGATGTTTTGCTGTTGGCCGTTCTTGCACTGCAGCTGCTTTGTGCCGCAAGAGCAGTTTGCACCGCACTTTTGGCCCGCGTTCTAGCAGGGATATCGAGGTGTCGTTCTGCTCTGTTTTAGGCTACAAGTATTCTTGCACTTGCATGACTATAAAACGAAAAGATTCAGTTAGAACAACATAATAAACTGACTAAAGTAAAATACGAAACAGGCAAGTCTCACTTACGACCGGTTCCAACGATCGCAAAGTACTTGACTCTTCGCTATCTCGATATTCACTTCTGCATCACTTTCGTCACAAACTATCGACTCATATCGATTTCGTCTTTGGTTTTGCTCGAGATGTACCAGATGTTCCATAGCGAGGGCAGACTGTTTAAAACTTTCGCTTTCTTCGATGAGTATAAAGTCAGATTCAATCTTCTAAACGATCGAGCGCGCGCTTCAAGCCCGTGCGATAAGCTTTGCATGTGAACTTTCGCAGTTTCACGTGACATGTGTCTGTCAAATTGACAACATAAACAATGGTTGCCAGGCCTATACCGTGAGGTGAAAACGGTTCTTTTTAAAGTTTGGTTGTTTTAAAGTCCGAAAATTTCATATAGCAGTTACTGCAGAGCTACTTTGAAATTGTGTATGTGTATGTATATGTATATGTGTGTGTGGTTATGTGACTGGGTGTATGTGGGAGTGTATGTGTGTTGGTGGGGAGGTACGGTTTAATATTGACTTGAAGTGGGTGGTTGAAGAAACTGGGTTTTTTTCAGTAGTTCTAAAATTGTTATCACGAAACTTTCGTCAGCTTAAGTCAGATGAGTGGGTTGTATCGAGGCACTATGGCGGCAATACTTATTGTATATGAGGTAAAAATATACAGCCTGCGGTTACGTGTAACAAAGTATTGTCAATGTTGTTCAAAAATCTACATCATCACGAGATTTCAATTCGTGGGACGCAGGGCAAAAACCGGACCAAACGGTTTTGAATGAAACACATGCAATTCATACTTCATGAATGCCAAATGAAGTTTTTTTGTCAGTTTCTGCAGTTATAAGTGTTTATTGATTCAAAGTTCCCAAGAATTGTACGGTTTGATGAACATCGTTTTATTAATAGCAACTATACAGTGAAAAATAATAAAGATTAAAACTTATTTATGGAGTTTTTATGAGATCTTTAGAACCGCTTTAGGGCCGTTTACATGAGTCTGGGTTTTCTGTCAAACACCTGTAACTATTTACCCCAGAAAGCACTCCCCCTCAATTTTTTTGGTTTTAAATTTTTATTCCTTTACCGATTACCAAAACCATAAGTACGACATGCTCTTTGTTCGTTATACATATAACACATATTTGTCGCTAAATAATCCACGTCACGATTGTTGACGCCATAATAAAAGACACGTAACTTGTACGTTGGCGGACTAAGCAAGTTCAATTTTTCCTAAAAAAGATTACTAGTTTCGCTAATGAAGTTACTAAATACTGACAACTTTACAATCAATGTTTAACTTTTACAGATTTAATCGCTAAATCTTTTTCTCCCCCTTTTCTATTCGATTACGAGAAAACTCCGAAAACTTGAAAATGGCCACGGCTGAGACGTACTTTATGTTGCTGTAGTTGCATTGAAACCAAAAACTCACAAGGTGGTGTCGATTAGTTGAAATTCAAAGAAAATTTATTATGTGTGCAAAGTATCAACTAAAGTTAATTGGATGAATAGTGTCAAAAGTGGAGGAGAGGGGTCAGATTAGACCCACCCCTCCCCCCCCCCCCTTAACATGCCTTCGTCTATTCGTGTGACTCTTTTAGGTTTATGCCTTCTAGACGGGTTTATGTAACCAGTTATGCATTTTGCTGGCGTCCTAATCCGTGATAGCAGCCACTGCGGGCTTATGTAAACGGCGCATATTTCTCAAGGTCATCCGCTTGAGTGCTTTACTGCACCTTTTTCACCACGAAAGCGAGAAACATTCACAGTTTTAAGTTTCACAATTATTTAACTAACAAATGACAAGAATTGAAACTAAAGTAGAACACCTAAAGGTAGTTATTTTGACTATTCCGTTCGGATTGTACACATTTCAAGACTGAGCAAAAAAATAACAATTAAACACGCTGGGCAGGACATTATGACTTCCAGCAACAAATGGCAGACCACTGCGAAATGTATTTATCTAAAACATCTTTGATTCTCAATTGTAAATCAAAAAAAATTAAAAAGATTACCAAAACGACTCTACTTACAACGAATTGTGACAGACTTGCACCATTCTCTCACAATATGGGCAATATGGCGACAAATGTTCATCATGTGCCCTGTTACTCGGTTACAATTTTCGCGAAATCATTCTGCAGTGAAAATCGTCTTGCAGTCATTTTTCATCTTTATTGTTGAACTCTTCAACAGAAACACGCTTTTTACGTGCATGTATAAAAAATTGTTTAATTTGAAGAGAGTGCATTTTTAAATTCACTGAAAATAAGTTCCAGATGCACATCAGCAAAGAGCCAGCGCTGACATTACACGAACACTCTTCTTTTTTATAAGATCGCAAAATCTTTATTCTGGGCGTGGTGATTCTTAGAGGTATGTAAAAATTTTAAAAAAAATCAGTGTACTCAATTACGCGATGAAAACGAATGAGAAAACCTGCTATATCTGGCATGTCAGGATGAAAACTGTGTTATTACACATTTTTTTTCTCTTGAGACATTCTTTAATGTTTTTATTCACTCGCTTCAAAGGGACACATTCTTGCTAATGAATAACAACAATGGGAAATTTCCGAGCTAACACAACATTACAGTTCAAATATGCGTTTTTAGTTGAAAGAGCTCCAGCAATACGCAACAAGACTAGATACACAGTTCGATTTAGGTAAGAACAAAATGTTTTCTAGTTCTTTGCAGGACAGAAGTTTTGCAACGGAAACTCCATTTTCGAATGAACACGAGATTGATCTGAAGGAGATACTAAGAAACTTCACTCTGCCACAAGTTGTTGAAATTGTGAATGGATATCATGGCGTGGATGAGGTGACAACATTATCTGTGGGACAAGTCCTGACTATTTGTGCATTAGCCACAACAGAAACGGTGCTCGCAAAAGATTCCAACAATAACAAACTCTGTATCCCTTTAAACTGCGCCAAGAAGTTCCAACTCTGTGTGCCGGGAGCAGAAGAATATAGCAACGTTTCGGAACTCGCTCAGGCTTCTCCAAAATTTGCTTCTGTAACGCAAGGAAACAAAAGCAAGAAGAAAGAAAAGCGACTAAACATCGGCGATAAACTTCAATTAAAACGACTTATAAAAAGGGGAACTGTGTTGGAATGCGAAAATCAAAAACAAGAACGACTTCGTCTTCCACTCAATTTGGAAGCAGGGTTTCAACCTCTTGTTGACGGAGAGGAATACGTCCTACGTGATGTCATAAAGTCTCACCAGCTGCCAGTCTTGGTGCATTTCCTCAACACACAAAACGAAAACGTTGCTGAATCGAGTACACGCAACTTTGCCTCCCTAGGCGTCTTGAAACTTGAAAACATTGCGACTGAAGAGCACTTTGTTTGTTTGTCGAAGCAAGGAAATGAACGCTGTATGTTGACAATTCCAAAAGACACGGACATACGTGTGAAGGTGGTACAACAGCCCGCCAAGAATGCGAATAAAAACTATCGTGTTTCTGACAAAGCAGTTGCTGGCATGGGAACATACGAAGAGCTAAGAGTAGAAGATATTTATGCCTCTCCGAGTGGAGTTAGGAAATACACAAAACGCAAACCTTTATTTTCGCCAACTGTTGAGGAGGTCAGAGATCATTTCGACAAGCCTTTGTCACGAGTTGAGACAGTTGATCCTGAAAATGTTTACGCTTCATTAAAGGAGACAGAGAATTATACTGCATTGGAAACAATTCGCCTTAACGCCCCCGGAGTGAGCCTCGTTTACTCTCCTCAAGAGCAACTGCAATTCCCAGCCAATAGTAGCAATAAACCAGCAGATACTCTGATAACAAATGGACCTGTAACTATGGCTCAAGACCAAGCTGAGACTCAGAATTCACAAGAAGATTACGAATGCTATGTATCTATGAACGAAGAACAATCAGAACACCATGATAGTCTAAGCAGCGGTTGTTCAACAAACCGGAACAAACGGTTTATTTTTCCTGATACACCTCCTCAACCTTCCACAAGAAGAAAAGGCTACTCAACTTCTATCGATGACTCGGTGAAAGAACGGACAAAGACGAGTGCTTTGTGTTTTAACTATGATAAAGAAAATGTCCCACTTCCATTATCAAAAAGTGCCGGACATGGATGTCCCAGTAGTGGAAAATACTTCCGGGAGAATTGCGCAAATGTTGAACCATTACCTCAAACGCGTTGCAAGACTTACCCATCTGAGAGCCAGGGAGCTAGGCTGCCATTGGCTGAAAAAAGCAACAGAGTATCTCAAACAACACCAAGGCATTTTAGTACCAGCTCCATCGAGGAAACGCCAGGAAACGATTCCCGGACGAAAACCCTGAAACAGACTAGTTCACCGTCAGCAAACCCGGGCACTGAACCAACCAATCACAAATCTCCTCTCCCAAATACACTTCCTCGTTGTACTTACAGCTCCATTTCAACTACGAAAGACTTTCTTCAACTGCAATACAGCAATGATTCAACGGTTCATCTGCAAACAACGCAGCGGCGACCGGTACCTTTTCCACGAACTGTTACAAAAAGCACAAGTTCCGTTACTGCTTTGTTTTCAAGTAACGCAACTAAAAATACGGCACAAGTGCAGCCCCGCCTACGGGTAATAAAAAGCAGAGACAACGATGCCACGCCAAGCCCTCTGCCGCGAACCAAGCGATATAGTTGTAGCGCTGTGGGAGAACTCTCGAAGCTAAATGAGCTTCAACAATCTTCATCTTCAGAAAGTTTTCATTCAAAATCAACTGAAACTCCAATGAAGTTGCCTCAACAAAAGAGAAAGCTTTCAGAATCGGTGTTTGAAACTGAGGACGCTTATGAACGTATGGACAATTATTGTGTTGAAAGACATAAGTTTGTTGACGCTGAATTGGTCGGTAAAACGAAAAAAGAGAGAAGGCAGAACAGGGTCCCAGCACCAGCTTATCAAGAGGAACAAAGCAGTGAAACTCAGCAAATGAGGACTGATTACTACGAATGTTTGAAGCTACCGACGAAGCCCGACGAGGAGTCTTTCTTGTTAAAGGGCTCAATCAACAACGAAGATGAATCTTTCGTCAACAAAATGAACAGCGGATCAAAACCCCATAGAAACGTATGTTACATTACAGTTTTGTTTGTACTATTTTAGGATATAACTACAACAGCAAATAAAAACTTTATTATTCTAATTGTTATCAAAATCGTTAATAGTTTAGATAGTTTACTTTAGAAGTTTTTAAAAACAAAACTTAGGCATATAAATTATTTTGTTTGATACATTATTTTATGATTTTATAACTACTCATGTTTAGCACATGTAGAACGCATTTAAAGGCTAATTATTGAAGTGATTTACGCCTTACAAGTAGCTAAATGAATAAATACATAACTGTCGTTGCTGTTATTATTACTAGATTGTTAGTATTATTGTTATTACTATTATTAGTAATTTTGTTATTATTATTACTACAATTAGTATTATTATTACTACTATTATTATTATTATTATCATTATTGTTACTACTACTAGTACTGTATTGCTGTTGTTGTTGTTGTTATTAGTTTAGGTACAGCAATCTTTTTGGTCAAATACTTCACAAACACATTATCTACAGTTAGTTTTTAATGCGTCTCAGTGTCTTTTCTGTATGTTTTTGTGCAATTTAGATAGCCATTGGATTTGATTTGTTAAAATTACTCGACTTTTATAGGCTTTATTAACGTTAAGTAGTTATAAAACATTTTCAACCACGAAGTGTGCCGCTATGTGATTTCACTTTGGTGTTTTCAACGAACTTTATTCACTTTTTCAACCTTGTTATTTTTAAGGTCATTAATCGGTTGCCGCCAAACGGCTCGGGAAATGGGAAAATAAGCTTTCAATACACGCCTAATCTCTAGTTATCAATTTATCTTCTCTCTCTGTTGTTGCAATCGCCTCTCCCCCCCTCCTCTACAGACACGCATACACACACTTACCCCTCTCCCCCCCCCCTCCCACCAACACACACACACACACACACACACTTACCCTTCGTCAGGATTTTCCCTCATACCATTTTCCTTTTTTGCTAAGATTGCCACTTGGTCAATTGACTCACTCTTTGTCCAGATACCCGTGTTTATGTAAAAGAATTTCAAAACGTTTTCAATCAAAAAAAGTTTGGGGTTGGCGAGTGGAGTTGCAAACCCCCCCCCCCCCCCCCTTTCGTATCTTGTCATGAGAGGACAAGATAAGATAAGGATCGATGTTTATTAGACTCTTGTACTGGCGCATCGATTAGAACCCTCACATGCGTGTTTGATTTTGATCTAATTGACCATTTGGTGTTAAAGCAGAAATAGCTTGTGCTTGTTTGTCAAGACAATCAGATACGAATTTCTCTATTTCTCTCACGTTTTCTTCCCTGGGTTGATCAGTTTGAAAAATTTAGAGTATTTCTTATCATTATATGTTTTTGCGAGGCATGACGTTATCTTTTGACTTTATTTTCGCGATTTATAGTGTCTCGTAACACATGATCACACCGACCAAATAAAAGTCTTTTGTAAAAACATTAAAGCTAGAAAACTTACCTTTCTCTCTTCTTTGCAGGATAATACCCGCAATAACACAAAACCAGCCCCGCCGTTGGTTGCCAAACACATCTCGAGTATGAGTTTGGCCGACGTCTCCGAGTTCCTGCGCACGTATCGCCTGGGTGAATTTGCCGAGACCTTTGAGTTGGAACACATCGATGGACAAATGCTTGCGGAGTTGGACCAGGATTCGCTTCAAGATCTCGGTATGAATGTGTTTCAAGCCAAGAAGCTCGCCATGTTGATCAAAGGTTGGAGGCCAAAAACCAGCTAGAAGTACTTTTACTATTTTGTAATATCGGATTTGAATTTGAAACTGTTGTTAGTTTACGGGTCCGACCGGTGATCCAATAGGACTCCGATAGTTAAAATAGCAGCCAATTGTATATTTCACTCAAGTTGTGCATAAGATCGTTACATATTTATTGTATTATGAATACAACTATATACACACTGTGGTATAGTTTCGTAGACCACAACTTTAAATTTGTGAATAGAAACTTCATGTCAAGTGGAAAGAAGAATTTATGAAAGAGAAAGTTTGTATTTAGTAAGCTCTACGTTTCAAAAACTCTCGATGGCGACACACCAGGCAGTATTGGAACTCGTCAACTATTTCACTAAGGTCTTGTCCACACGTAGCGTATTTGAATCGTATTTGACCGTCTACGTGTTACGGGTATTTTCGAAAACGAATTGTTTTTTTTCTCTGTATTTAAAAGAATCCACACGTAGCGTTTTCGCCTCGTATGTGCAGAAGAATAAGCACTGAACCTAGGCATGACGTCATCGTATTCGAAAACCTTCACATTTGCCCGTTCAGACGAATACAATGAGTCTTTGTTTCCAAAAACCTCCACCCTGGAGATCGTATTTGCTTGTTATGTGTGGACGGTAGCAGTATTTGGAGCTAGAAAAGAGTGTCCGTTTTTATAAATACCCTGCTACGTGTGGATTGGGTCTAAGGTGGCGAAGATCATGCACACGGTTTTATCTTGGAATATTTGAGTATCTACCAAACTCACTAAGCAGAGAAAGGAAGATCATTAAAACGGATATGTATGGTCCGGGCCATAGAGAACTAATGATGTTTTTTGTACGAAAGCTTAGAAACTCGAAAAAATTGTTTTTTCCTTTTGCTTCGCCAGGTTCCGGTAGTTTCCGGTCCGATTACACTGATGTTCATGTATGGACCAATGTATAGTCACTACTCCAAATTTTCTTATATGTTTTGTATATCTTAGTTCTTATTATTTAGAATAGTAGAGACTCCTGGTAGTATAATGCTAACAAGCCACCGGTGTTCTTTTTATGATAATGACGATGAAGGCAACGATTATTATCATTATTATTTTCATTATCAAAAGCATTAGCACTGGCTTTAGTATTATTAATATAATTATCATTTTTGTTGATATTATTATTGTTGTTACTGTTATTATTATTGTTATTATTATTATTTAAAATACTTTTATTAGTGGATATCAGATGTACAGATGTAGAGCTGTATAACTCGATAAATAAGGGCATATGTAGACGACCATTAAGGTGGTTCAAAACAGTTTTCCGCTCCCCGTTCCAACAAAGTCGGTTACCAGTTTGTAATAAAAAGACAATGCTTCTTGTTGATAGCCATTGTTACAATAAACTTCAACTTATCAACACTTTTATTTTCTCTGCGATTTTGAATGTCATGGCAACTTGACAGGCTCTCGAACACACCCGATTCCTAGAGTTCAACTGCATCTTACCTGTTCAGACAAAAAGTAGCCGGTAAGTTTGCTGTTTTGCTGCATGAAAAAGGCATGCACATCAAAACATTTTTTAAGAAAGTGTTATAAAATTCTGTCAAGAGGTTTTATCACAACCTTAATATTTTGTAATATTAAGTTGACGGTAAAAACTCTTAACAGAATGATTTTAAATCTTCTTGAACTTTTTCTTTGATGTGCCAAAAATTGTTGAAGCAATAAGAAAGGAAGTTCACCTACTAACTTCTGTGTAAAATGCAATCGAATGGTTCACATAAGGAGTACTTAGGCTTTAGTAATGATGCTATATATGGAAACAAAATTTATGTTTGGAGTAGAGTAATAGACCCTTTGCAGATTGAGGTCACGCGGTACAAATTCCAAAATATTGGAGACCAAAAGATTGTGCCATACTTCAAAACAAAACACAATTAACTAGAAAAGAGTGATGTTTCTTTGTTTACATTTCCCAATAGAGTCTTCACATTCTTTCGCCCTCCAATATTGGATTTTGTACTATGTGACTTCCAGCTGCAATAAGCCTATTGATAAATTCAGAAGCTGGTGACTCACTAGCTGGCAAGAATAGGCGAAAGTCCGTTATGATGTGCAAGAAAACGTTTTTTTTCAGCTCATTACATGGCTCAGGAAAATGCAAAATAGACGGAAGCCACCTTAGAACATTGCGTTAGCTTTGACCGGAACACTAACTATCACATTAGGAACCAAAAGTGATTCTAGTTTCTCAGATAGCGACACTTCTTCAAGTCCTCAATTGTCTCCGCCAAACTCTTGTCTTCACAGTCCTCTGGCCCCTCTCCACTCATCGGCATGGTTCTTGCGCGCCCGCGATGTTGATAATCCAGCGAAGTTCTTCTAGCTGCAGAAACAGCATGACTCAGTTTTCTAAAACTGGCCAGGGCCTGGTGATTGGAGCTACATTCTGCAGGTGGGGGGTCAGAGACAGAATGACAAAGTCTTCTACGTACAATTGGCTTGGCAGGAAGGATAAGACTTCCTACACTTTGTCGCAGAGAGCTTTGTGTCGGCTTCTGTAGCTCTCTTAACCTATCTACTGAAATTTTTCTTGTTGGAGTTGGCTTTGAAATTTGCTTGCCTAAAGAATTTGCTGCAACGGCAGTGATTCCGAGCTGCCGAAACTTTGGTATCGGCGATTTTTCATTATCAAATGTTGGCAACTCAGACGGCTTGGTTCTTGAACTTCCCGACCTATAGTTGACGGAAACTTCTTTGCTTTCTTTCGAGTTTGAATTATTAAACGTGTTGATCGCCATAGCTTTCAAAGTTAATCGCCGTAAATTCGCTAAGCCTGGCTTCAAATTGCTCTCCGCTTTGGTAATGTTTTTCTCACTCTTTGTGCGTCTTATTATTTTCTCAGCATCGTCTCCTTTGTTCCCGGATAAATCCTGCCGAGCTTGATCTTCACCTGTCCAAGCGTTCCCATGGTAACGCAATAACTTTCGATTTTCAATTGTTGCACCCTCGATAGTTGATCTCGTCAATTTGCAACTGCCAACTTGAATTTGCTTCTTAGATCTTTCAGCTTCTTTTTTCTTGCCATAATCGAAATTAGTAGCTTTAGTTTGAAATTCTAGTTCTTGGTTTCTACAAGCTGATAATGTTCGCTGTTCAGTTACTGAAAATTGTTCTTTTTTTGACAATTTACACGCAGCTTTATCACAATTATCAGCTGCGCTTATACATGCTGTGCTATTTTGTATATTCTTTGAACACACGCTTGGCAGCTCGAGAAAATCATGTTGAACGCCAATTTTTCGCTTTTGTTTTCTGCATCTGCTGTTCTCTGGTACTTTTGACGTGACCTCTGGATTGTCTCTCTTTACTTCAAGTCCTCCATTTTCTTGACTTGACGTAGATTCTGTTGATTTTTCATCTGTATGATTTCGTAATAAAAGCAAACCTGCGTAAACTTGCTTGTTTGTAGAAGTACGTTTTATATTTGTAGTCGAGCAAAAATTAAAGGATTCTTCAAACATCTTTGGCTCAACATAGTCAGAGTGAAAGCTTCGGGTTCTGTGCTTTTTGGCAGAATTTCCAGGTTTCTGGCAAGGCTTCAAGTTCTGAAGCGTTTCACTTTCGCATAAATCTTCATTAAATTTCTCACCAACAGCTGATAAATCTGAAACGCTCGATGCAAGCGACGAAATATTTTCAACAATGGCAAAATTGGGCTTGCTGCCCCTGTTAGCTTTAAAATCTTCCAATTGACTTGCACTCCTAGAAACACTTCTAGACAAGGAGTACTTCCTGGCTGGATATGGACAATCACCATTATAATTCTCTTTTTTCAGGCCATTATTTATCGCCCTCAAATCAGGTTGGCTAGCCCGAGATCTTCTCAAACCCAACATTTTTGACCGGTTTTGCGTACTTTCACGGTACTTAGCCGGCATAAGCGGGCTTTGACTCTTGCTAAACTTCCCGAGATCTTTTAAGTATTCTGTTGCAACTATTTCGTCCAGCAAAATTTCTTGACTTGACGAAATTTTCCGTAGCGTTCGTTCTTTTTCCTTATCGAACTCTTTCATTTTGGTTTTGAGGTTGTTTTGCTCGTGGTGGTTGACTATGCGAAGTTTTTCTGGCCGCGAACGTCTCATGGTTATGTTCAACAATTTCTGTGACAAGGTGCTAGTCGAGTCACTTCAGATGACGGCAAAATAATGATAAAATACTCCTTGTATCCAGTGGCAGAGCGCCTACTAAAGCTTGTGATTATTCTTCACTTGGGAAGAAACATTTGAAAATAATACAATTATTTAAAACCATAATCGAACAGCGTACAAATATCCGATGCGCAAAGACTTTTTGTCAAATTTTTAAAAATCCTTCGTATCTTAATTGAGAAACGTAATGGGAATACATATATACATCTTGTTTCAGATTTGTATAACGATTAATATCCGCCAGTAAACATGGGAAAGCTTTATAGAGATGTTTAATTAGGCAAATTTTAATATTCGAGGACGGGATTGTCACCCAAGCAATACTATGAATGCTATTTCGAAAATCTTTGCTTTTTATTAGCAATTACAATCATAAACATTTTTTTATATTTAAAAATTTAAGTTTCTACACACTTGCGTTGTGATGTGTTTGTTTAATCGGTACACAAATCAACTCTTTACTGTTTCATGTTTTAAAATACACATGAAGTTTGATAACAAAAATATGTAAATACTAACTTTCGCTTTTGCATACGGTTTTAATGCTTTTTACGAAGTTAAAATTGCATTTTATCGGGCGAGTTTTGCATTTCAATGAATGATCTAGCTACCGTGTCAACCATAACCTGCCGCTGTGTTAATGATTCATATAAGACTCGTAAGAAGTTTTAATCTAAATTCCGACTACCCGGCTGCGAAGTGGGAGCAGTAAGATGATTAGCGTTTGAAAACATAATTTGAGTTAAATACGCATATGCGACCCAGTTAACGAAAACAAAATTTAAAAATGCGACAATTAGACTTTTTTTTTCAGGTTAGTTTCATTAATTTTTAAGGAAACTTGTACCGCGTTTTGTTTATACTTAAATGAAATCTTATCACTACAACCAACTAATATCTCAAGCGAGATTCCCTGCCGGAACGGGCAAAAAGGTTAATTAAAGTTTTTATTCTAAGGTTTACTTCAATTACGATAATTCTAGTTGTCAAAACTGGACTTTGTTGGAGCTCAATAGATGTTTAACTCATTTTGATAATGTTGGGATTCGGTTATTTGAAGTAAATTGGAAATAACTTGTGGATTGGGTCGGATTGGGAACTTTTTTTATCGGTAATTTGTATCCGATCGGGTGTTGAGGATCGGCAATTGATGATCGATAACTGAGGATCGGGAATGGAGGATTGGGTATGGAGATCGGGAATGGAGAATCGGGTATGGAGATCGGGAATGGAGGATCGGGAATGGAAGATCAGGAATAGAGGATCGGGGATTGCGGGATCGGGGATCAGGAATCGGGGATCAGGAATCGGGGATCAGGAATCGGGG
>JAOBRG010351531.1:0-13401 GCA_027574985.1 Umimayanthus nakama | reverse complement strand
AAGATTGTGTATTAAATACAAAGAAAGAGTTTTGAGAGTTTTATTTCTTTTGTACCTATTTGGAGCTCGTATCCAACGTTTCCTATCGCCAGTGGTTAAACCTTTGTAGTATATAATTAGAAAGGGTAAAATAGTGTGTTACGTTTGGAGTAGATTTTTGTTTTAAAGACCAACCTTTTACTGCCCGTTTTATTGTTTTTGAAGTTTTGGCTATTGCATGAATGCACCAGGGTGATATTTTTTCAGGGTTCACAGATGGAGAACAAGGCCCTTGAGCATGACCCTATCAATATCAGGCAGAAAAAGTACGCCGACACGACGTTAATCGAAAATGAAGGAAAATAAGGCAGTGCCGGATATTCCGCTGGTTCAGTAAAGGCTGGCTCGTTGCTCGCTAAAATAAACTCAGAGAATTTAAAAGGAAGTTAAATAATATAGAATATACAGTTTGTTGCAACGATATGTGACTGTGTTACCAGTAAAGTCTGGTTTCCTGGTAATCGTAAGCGCCGTAGGAGTGACAGTGTCTTAGCACTGTTTAGGGTAGTTATTACCGTAAATGATTATGTAGAAAACTAATAGAAAAGTGTTATAGACAACTGAAGCTGAGCTCATATCTTTCGCAGGCATGCATCCAAAATACGCAAGATTAACGCGGCCATCACAACCATCAATAACCATCAGTAGCTATTAAAAGTAACTAACAGTCAACAATAGCCGCCTAGCACGTTTACAGCTATTTCAAAAAAGGTTGTCATAGTCAATAGTCCAATACTGGAACCGAAAGAAACTATGGAGTCTAAGCAGAACAAATAATCACTACTGTTAGCATTTACCTTGCAAAATATGGAGTGCAGGTTCATTACATAATGCCACGGCAATGCAATAACAACCTTCACTGGCGCAATATCACTCATTATGAGTGTACCCAAAGTTCCTTTCGGTTCCAGTTTTGACTGTTGACTATGGCAACCATTTTTTAAATAGCTGTACACTGAAGTATAAGAATAAAGTTTCGCCAGTTGCACCGACAGCTTTGCTGCTCGGATCATTTACAAAGCGCAAAACCACGGCTAGAAAAATACAAGCAGTCAACTTTTTACACACACGAAAAAAACCACATAATTTAACTATGGAAAAGTTGGACTAAGGGGCGAACCATTTGATCTTTGAAAGGGGGGGGGATGGGCCTTTTTTGAAAAAAATTCCTGCAAGCCAAGCTCTCGTAAAAAAAAATCCTGCAGCAACTGGTGAAAGAAAAAAAAATATCCTGCATCATATTCCCAAGGCAAAAAATATTGCAGTTCAAAAAAAATTCCCGCTAGTGTTTTGTATCAAAAAAAATTCTTGAAAACTATGGGACATGAAAAAAAAATTACTGCTCACCAAAAAAGCCCACCACCCCCCTCAAATGGTTCACCCCTAAACAGCTAAACAGATAGAATATAGTATATATTTTTATAATTATTTGGTGCAATCTACTGATAATTATCTCGAAATGTTTTCAGTGATTTTCGGCCTCGAGTATAGGAGAAAGCTATCTGGAGAGTCTACACGAAACTACTATGTTCAGTAATTATCATAGACGACGGAGATTGGCACAGAAAAAGTGAACCAGAAACGAGTTCATCTAATTCAGGATAAACTAAACGGTTGTAGAATTGATAGAAAATTAGTGTAAAGTTCAAAGTGAAAATATTGCAGCAACATACAAGCTCAATTATGATACTGCACGCTTTTTTATAAGAACAAACTTTATAAAAACACCCAGGCTGAGATTTGCCCAAAAATTAAGAACAAGCTGAGAACAATCACCAGGCTGAAACTTTGACCAGAAAATTTTAAGAAAATTATTTAGTCCTTGTACACAGGTTGAAATGTACATGAAAACGAAACTTGTCAGAATGTAGCTTGGTCATCGCCATCGGGCGGTGGAAGAGTGATAAGCAAGCTCGTCACGTTCGCGAACGCTGTGTTGACAGTTTTAAATGCACATTTCTTATTGCCATTTTACATGTATTGTTCCAGGCAACTAATTCACTGTTTTGAAATATCAGGAAATAAGAACAGCTTAAGAACAATTTGAGGCTGAAATTTCCATAAATTAAGAACGGCCCAGGCCCAGCTGAACTGAACTGAGTTCCTGGTTCCATAAAAAAGCGTGTGTATACGTCAGATAGACAAATTTGTATCGGTTTAAAGTTTAGATCAAAATGCTGTAATACTGATAGAAAGGACATAGATAACGAGAATTGTTGTTTTACTTAAAATAAGTGTTCCTCCATTTTAACCATATTTCGTATTTTTTGGTCTTAAAAGTTGGTCGCTTTCAAGTAAAAGAAAACTTCGTATTTCAAAGAGGACTTCATAGGAAAATGTTTCTTGTACCCAAATATACAATTAAATGAATTGGGGCCGAGTATAAAGTATTTGTAACGTATATTTGAGATACAAATATAGATATAGTAGATTTTAAGCCGTTTCTCATAACTTGATACATTGAAAATAAAATATTTTGGTTATCGAAGTTTCGATGTCGCGCTTTTCGTCCGATAATCCAGAGGGGTCATTTGCCGCTGTAGCCGGCGGACACTTTCAAGTGAATTTCTTACCGGCTGCCAAAGTGTTTGTTTTTTGTTTGGGCTGACCAAAGTGAAGTCGAATCATTTGCAACTGCGGTTGGGTGGGTAAAGGCACGGCACTGGAGTGCGTCGAAAATCGGTGATGCGTTCAGTTTGTGCGTTCATATCAAGTGCACTTACAGTCCGTAGTGTGAACCGGCCCATTATGCTGTATACCAAATCTCGTAATCCTGGGGACGAGATTATTGTATACCTTACTTGCGATAAAACTCGCGCAGTACCAGAGTTTGCGCAGCGCTGGCTGCGCCAATTATAATCCGCTCTGTCTCTCCTCCGCACGGGATTCGAGAGAGAGAGAGAGAGTGAGGATGGGAGAAAGAGAGTGAGAAAGGGGGCGCGCAGGGGATCACGGGAAGGAGGAGAAAGCCGGAAGCTTTCACTTTCCCAGAGATCCCTGCGCGCTTACAATTCTCTCCTCCCAGTCCTCCAATATATTCAATTCTCTCACTTGCTCTCCATCCCTCCTTGAAAAACCAGGAAACCTCTGCGGAGGAGTGAGCCGCTTTGTGGCAGTAAGGCTTAACTCTACAAACACGCTTTCTATGTTTTTTCTTTGTTTTTTCTTTGTTAAGGTTTGCGTTCTTTAACAATAGAGTTTGGATTGCTTGTATTGTCTTTTATCCAATGGGATCTTTCGTTTGTGTAGTTAAAGATGACCCCTTTGTGTTGTAATCTGAGCCACACGCATTGTTAGTAATGCAAATCATTTGATTTATTAACGCAAATATCAAAACACATTTCGCATATGGTTTAAGTTGTCCAGGTATTACATTAAACCTTATACACAATAGTCTTTAATTCTTGTTGGTACTTGGAACTCACGCGTATTATGAATTTTGCTTACACTACATAATTTTCAAGCCATTTTTTTAGTGCCACCTAATCGCTTTTTGACTACGTTGTAGTAATTGTTGATAAAAAAAATCATTATAAATGCGTTACTTGTTAATAGTTCTATTGAACAAACCAAAGAGAACGAACACGAAAATTTACTTGCGCGAACTTAACAAAGCACGAACATCTTAACAAGGTGTGCGAAATTAAACTTCGCGAAACCAAAGCAAAACGAAAATGAGTGCGACGCGAATTTTAATACAAGTAAGGTGTTTTGTTATGGCACGTAGACCCAAAAAATATTCGTTTTAATGTAAAAGTCACAAACTACAATAATCAGCACGCAAGATACTGTCGGTGAAGTTCGGTCTAAATCTTAGTCCTGGCCCGGTTCCTCTAAAGTTGGTTAACCCAGTATTACCCTACTTTTAGATAAGGTTGTGAACCTGTGCTTAATTGGTCACAGTTTCAAGGAACACTGTTCAAACACAGAGTTTAGCTGTCAGAGTCTGTGGGAAACAGAATACTGGGTTTATATTGCCCTTTTATATTTGGATCCCTTTTTTGGCGAGCACGAGCCACGTGAAGGAAGAAGGGGTGGGAATGAACCTTGACCCTTTGAAAACTTAACGGAACCACTAAGTTCAATGACAGCAATGCAACTCTTTTTCTTCATCAGGGCTAGGGCAGTTGGATAAAGCATAGCGATGGCAGATTTCACGCAGTCGGGTAAAGCTAAGCGAAGGCAGATTTCACGCAGTCGGGTAAAGCTAAGCGAAGGCAGATTTCGCGCAGTTGGATAAAGCTAATCGATGGCAGATTTCGCGCAATTGGGTTAAGCTAAGCGAGGGCAGATTTCGCGCAGTTGGATAAAGCTAAGCGATGGGAGATTTCGCGCAGTTTGGTAAAGCTAAGCGATGGCAGATTTCGCGCAGTTGGATAAAGCTAAGCGATGGCAGATTTCGCGCAGTTGGATAAAGCTAAGCGACGGCAGATTTCGCGCAGTTGGGTAAAGCTAAGCGAGGGCAGATTTCGCGCAGTTGGATAAATCTAAGCGATGGCAGATTTCGCGCAGTTGAGTAAAGCTAATCGATGGCAGATTTCGCGTTGTTGGGTTAAGCTAAGCGATGGCAGATTTCGCGCAGTTGGATAAAGCTAAGCGACGGCAAATTTCGCGCAGTTGGGTAAAGCTAAGCGATGGCAGATTTCGCGCAGTTGGGTGGAGCTAAACGAGGGTAGTGGACGAAGACCTGCACTCCAACCAAGCGGCGACACTTGCCGTGTAGCGCGGTTTTGTATGTGACTTATCTCCGTGCATTTTTTTCCCTTCGACTATGCACATCGCGTACCAAAAGCGCAAAAAAAATTTTGTAGCACGAAATAAGCCTTCTTTTTCCCGCTTTTTTCGGAGTTTTAAAAATCTCTGTAGTTCTCGTAAATTTTCGGCGGTTAGTAAATGTATCGCTTCCAGTGGTGTCGAAACAAAATTCTTGAAAACTAGAACCACTTTTACGATAAATAAAGCATGAAAGACCGAGAGCCGCTTAAAAGTATACGCAGTTTCTGTATGTTTTAATTTGTAAGCCGTCGCGCGTTCAAGATGACGATGAGAACCGTGAAAAGGGTTATTACTACAGCAGAACCTAAGTTACACAATTCAAAAAAAGCAAACACTCCTTGCGTGATACTGGCAACGTTGGCAACTGGCACTATTGCGTGACAACAACAGTATTGCGTGACACTAACAGTGTTACCATACAACAGCTGAAACAATGTTCAGTCTTGTTAATTTCCAAGTTTTCGCAACATTGCTGCAGTACAACTTTAAATTAAATTAAGTTTAAGGCAAAAGTAGTAGCCAGAAAAAAAAATTAATTAGAATGACTGTGGCATACACCTGGCATTGCTTTGTCTTTTAGTTTCGTTCGTTTCGCGCAATACATAATTTAATCGGACTGACAACCGGGCAACTAACTTCAGATGGACAAGAAAATGACGTCACTCGACTCTTGGCATGTTTTTCAAGTTCATTGTGCCTGCAATAACCGCTGGGGATCGAATTGAAGATCCGTCAAGGGTCAATGCCCGAATTCTCCGTTTGAAAGAAAAAGTAAAACTACCAAGCTTTGCCACCGCACGATCGGGGAGCCTTGAAGCCTTGAAGGTCTTTTGTTCCGTAGCTAGCTTCGGCAAGCCGAAAACTGTAAAACACGCAAAGTCGAGTTTTCATCTGACGTCAACGGCCGAGCTCAGCACAGCCCACAATTCAAGATAGCGGAGAATATACGAAACTTGGTATGAAACTTTCTGAATTCCGTATGATCAAAAGTAAACAAGGCCTTTCCTTATACGTTGCTGCAAAGCATTGTTCTGCAATGCACTTTCCTCTCTCTTCACAAACTTGAGTCGTAAGGTGTTGGTTATAAGCTTGACTGGTTTGTGTGAAGGCGGCTCCTTTGAAGACTCTAATGATGGCTCTTTCTTTCGCAGAAGATTAGAGAATACTTGTGGACACCAATACTCTACAACATTTACTTCAATTATAGGAAGTATATTGGCGTCATTAATGTGCTGGACGTCAGGTATAACGCCCCAAAATGTTCCAAAACTCCCATAACTAAAGCAAAATTTTCAAACTATAAGTACAAAAGTAGTAACGTGGGGACATTTTATCGCCGAACATAGTCAAGCTGACGAGAGTCAGACTGGGTGACGTCAGTTATGACGTCTTACACCGAGATAGGCTCTGTGATTTTCTATCAGCTGTCAGGGTCCAACGCAAAGACGTAAAGTAGACAATCACTTCCAGGATGATCCATTGTTAATTCCTCTGCTACGTGCTTTCGAGCTTGGAGAATTTGAGACACTGAAAAGACAGAATTTTAGGTATTTAGTACAGCCATCCTTAGAAATATAGTTTTTTTTGTCTAATTCGTGCATTCCATTAGTTCAAAACCGCTTGAAGTTCAATCAATTCTAAAGATTTTTCTGACAGATTTTTGGAAAAAATGACTTCTAACTTTTCGTTCTTGTTTTATGCGGCGACAAAAAACCACCTGTATAACTTTTGACCAAGTGTTTTGGAGCCTGGGTTCTAGTATTGCTGTGACGTCAAACTGGTGAGTCCCTTGAAGCGTATAAAAATCACTGTGACTTGCACAAGTGCTGTTAGCTCTCGCATGTTTAGTATATATTAAAATATACAGCATTAAGCTACTAAATAGCCATAGAAAGAAAGAAAGGAAGCATTTATTAGACCAGTTGAACGTCATCAGGCTTTTTCGCCCTAGGCTCCTTTAGGGAGGCCAAGACACACACGAATGCTTAAAATTGCAAACTTCCGCACTTTCAAATTTAGATAAAACCGGTAGAATTTAATATTTTTTTCGAGAAATCGAAGTATCATTGTTCAATACTTCTACCACAGCAAAATTATTTTTGGGCTCATATGCACTTCCAGGTCTGCGAACTTTTTTTGTTTTATACGTCACACTTTCATGCACTTTTAATATTTGATAAATGTGGAACCCGGCAACGTTGAATAACTGTATGGGTCTGTCACATTGAAATACCTTGGGTTTTCCCAGTTGTTTCACAGTCAATAGTTCATTTATTTATTTATTTAACTATATTTATACATGTTTGTCCAATTCAGCTTCTGCTGGTTTAAATGGAGGCCTGTGTATTACAAACAACTAAAAGAAACATACATACTCAAATAAAATACTATGGAATGTTGACACAAAGAAGAAATAAAGGAGGATATAGACCAATTTATTCAACAAGGTGCTAATTACAAAAAGAGACAGTCAATTTTTTTATGAGTAACAATTATATATTACACTTAGAATCTTACATTTTTCACTTTTTTCACTTGAGCCAGTGTCTGAAAGTCCAGTGCTGTCAGCGGATTCCTGTAGAAGGATAATGCAATACTTTAAAAAAATGAATTGTAAAACGGAAACGGAAACTTTCTGTTTCACACACACTCAGTATACTGCAATTTAGTTTCCATTCTTTCTCTGCTTTGTTTTATCATACACTCAAAGCAGTGTTTGCACATAGAGATAACTCTTGCTGAAAGTCATCCCTTGTATTTTGTTCACGCGCAGGTCTGTTTTGCCAAAACCAATTGATTAGATTGGTTTGGATATTTTGAATCCCTTTGTTTCATGACCCGTACGAGCCCCATTTGTGAGATCTCACTTTGTAAAATACGCTCTTCACAAATGCATGGCAACTTGTCCTAGTTCAATGTCTCTTGTGCCAGCAGGAGCGTGCTTCTGACTTCCTCGTTTGCAGTCGCCGCAGATCAGACTTGCGACTCTTGGCAACTGCCAGCTAATCTGACGTCATCTGCAAAACTGTGTACCAATAAGCCTGTTCTTAAAGCAATACTTAAGACTAAGAGTCACTTCTGGAAAGAAGATTAAGTCTTTTAAACACTGAAGAGTAGATAACTAAATGCAAAAATTCATTTGTATCAATTCCGCGCGCTTTGTCTCGCGGATGGGGCCTGGAACGACAAGATATACGGTTTCGCAAACGTCCTCGCCCCTGATTGGCTAATTCAAGGTACTCAGATCAGCTGGTGGGATGTCATTCACTACGGTTGAAATAACTTTTGCTGAAAGTTATCTCTTGTATTTTGTCTATCATCGAATGGCTTTTGCTGTATAGCAGACACGAATGCGAAACTGACGACTTTCAAGTGAGCCCCATGATGTGAGCTAGGCAATGTATATATTAATTTGTTTACTGGTGTATTTGTCTTGTTAAAGGAACTTGGGTCATTTAACTTTATGCCACACTTATTGTATTTTTTAACTACTGTAGTTAAGCTTTTAGGACAATTTTTAAACATTATGTTAATAAATGCGGCTTCCTAATAGGACATTAGTTACAAATAAATAACAGGGAAACAAATTTGGTGAACAAAACTCTAAATCATTCCTTTTTCCATATTGCAACTTCGGTTGACGGTGAGCGGATAGTAAGATGTGTTGTAAATATTGTATGACCTTATTGTTTCTAGATCTTTTTGCTGCAATCGTCGTCACCGTGCTGATTGCGCAGGCTCCCTAATCAGGAAGGAGTTCCAGAAGAGATCAAAACAAGGACAATAAGAAGTGCTAGTTTTCTTTTATTCCTTCCCACGTTGTAGTGCTACTATTACTCGCAGCTTGTAGAGGAGACAGGAACTATACAGAAAGCCGGAGCCTGATATAAAGGGGTAGAAAAACTGAAACCACAGAAAGCATGCCTGCAACTGCGCAAACGTTCTTGATACATCGCAGGCTCACCTGTGGGGTCAGCAGTTCATAGTACTGAGAGATGAAGCGCTTGAGGATGTCTTTGTCACCCTCGAGTAAGCTTGCCAGGGGGGTCACGTCATCTTCTGCTATCACTGTAGCGAGGTGGCACAGTGTGGTACACAGCTATAAACAGACAAAACACTCAGAATCAGTATCAGAACAGTGTTTTAACTCTCTAAAAAGTCAACGGAAATGACCTGTCAAAACTGTACTTAGAAGACCTTCGTTATTGTTTTCAAGGGTGTGGTGAATTTCTTGGCAAAACACCAGGACTTATTTTCATAAGCATATTGAAGATGACGGCTAGTCGGCGGGTATTTATGCCATTCCAAAGTCATTTCTTATTTTGCGCTCAAATTAAAAGTCCATGACCAACAAAGTAGTTGTCACACAGTGTTCTTTCCAAATGTCAAAAACAAAAGATACAAAGGTACAAAAGATCTCTCAGTCAGTGCAAGTTGAGCTTTTTCAGGTTATTACAGCTCGCTGAGTAGCAATCTCTGTAAGTTTATTCTTTTATCTTTGTATTGTAAATTATCTGGTACTAAATAAAGTTATTTTTTTTTGTTGTTGATCATTTTTTGTTTTCTTCATTGAAAGCTCGTAGCAGACCGTTGGAATTTCAGTTCAATTTTTTGAACTGTCCTATCTACAACGCAAATCGTTTTGACTACGGTTCACACGTCACTACCGTTGAATGTAAACGAAGCAGATATATTGAACTACGCATTAAATCAACACAAGAAACTATGCTTCCAATCTCTCCACTTTCATCAATTGAAAGGGTAGCTTATGAGAACTTCGGTTGCAATTTAAGAGGGAATTTTTCACGGTATTTCCATGGCTTTAGAGGCTTTCAACTTGTGCGGTTAATTATCAACCTAGAGGTTTTGTGTAGTACAACAAACATGCCGATGTATGTCAAGAAGCTTACGGCTATTTCAAAAAAGGTTGCCTTCTGAGTTATCATTGTTGAATATCTATATCGCAATGCACCATGGAAAGAAACGAGTTTTAATTAATCAATGTGCAGCGCATGCCAAGTCCGCAAAGTGTTGTGGATCACATTGTTTTCATGGCTAGTGCATGAAAGTTGCCGTCTCATAGTAGGCACCTTCAATGTTATTTAAAAATTTGTTAAATCCATGGTGCATTGGTGTCTGGGTATGCAACAATGTACAATGCAACAACTCTTATTCTAACCCCCTTAGTTTCCAATCAAATCCAGTACCTGTTCTCGCAAGTTGTCTCGATATCTGAACTCTGCAAACTCGGTGATGTTGTCCGTGGCTATCAGAGCCTTCACGTGTGTCTCCCAGATGTTCAAGTACATCTTGCTGTCGCCATAGCAACTTCTTTGACTGGGAATAGAGAGGGCTAACCCGGCATTGTAGCGGACCTGCAATCAAGGAGGGTAGTTACTGTTTTATGACTTATCAACTACCGGAAAATACAATAAACCCCGACCCATTTTGTGTTACAACCAAAACGGCAAACAGAATTAATTTATGCATTAAGATTTGGCAAAATAGTCTGTGATTTGGATTCAGCCAATCAAGAGAACTAGTTTCTGACAGACTTGGTTTTAAAAGCAGGGTTGCCACTGTTGACTGGATATGAAAATCAAGGACTTCTCCAGGACTTTCCAGGACCGATTCCACCAAATTCAAGGCTTTATTAACTAAGCAACGAGCCTTACAAGATTTGCTTCTGAGGAAAAACCAAGCCTCCATTTACGTTTTCAAACATAAAAGGTATCGTGTCCCGTTATGACAAACATACAGCTCATTTTTACTTTTTGTTACCGATAAAGGTGAAACATTTTGCCCATTTCAGGATTTTCAAGGATCACAACCCAAATTTAAGGACTTTCCAGGGCCTGGAATTTTATTTTCTCAATTTCAGGACTTTCAAGGACCGTGGCAACCCTGTAAAAGTGATAAACAGAGATTTGGCTTACTGATCCCCCACCAATAACTATTCAAGTACTTGTATAAATGAACTGTGTCGCGTGGTTTTGCATACCACGCGGTAATTAACAAAAAAATCTTGAGTTATACAAAAGCATGCTAATATTCAAACTTGCCGTTTCCGTTTTCCTTATCTTATCTTATCACTGCACATTGTATCTCTATTCAGATTTATTAAAATTTAGTGCACTTTAACTAAATCTTCCCAATCATATACTATACTATACTTTAAGTAAAAATAGTTTCATCATATCTTCTTGAGAACTTCTCCTATTAAGTTAACGTTTGCGTTGTTGCAAAAGTTACCCATGCTTCGTAAAGCCCAATTTATACACGAGACGCAAACGCAACTATTCAGAAGTGACTTGGGTCTCAAGTGTAATGATTCTGAAAACAAGCAAATACGTTTTTCGGGGGTAAAAATCAAGTGCCCCGTTAAACGGCTGTCAACTAGACGTGATGAATCATCCTATAACAAATTTCAAACCAAAACAATGGAAAACCGAAGTGCTTCGTGGTTACAAACGAGCATCTAATTGTTAGTTTGCTTTTTAAAGTCCTTAAAATTCACCTTGAAGTTTTTACAGTCAGAGATGACTTCCAAGAGGGCGCTGAAGGCATCGGTCTGCGTATAGGAGACAATAACGTCAGATGTAAGTGTGGCACAAATGAACTGAGAGTTAGCAGCACAACACTGCGTATGTGACACAAATAGGACACAAGGTAACTCAACAACCGTGTCTGCGAGATGCAAATGAAAGAGTAGATTACTCAATTCCAGTGTGTGTGTGTGTGTGTGTGTGAGTGACGAAATAAGGACAAAAGGATATGTTATTTAAAGAGAGCACAGGCAATAGCTTACGTGAAAGAGCTTGCCATGTTAGGTTTGTTTTGCTTGAAGTCCGACAGTAGTTAAACACACTGACCGAAAAGTTGCTTTGTTTTATTAGAAAACACACGCAACAATCACATCTTTATGCGGTTTTAAAAGTTATGCAAAATTTGGCAAAGTGAAAGTGTCACGCACACTGATCTGCGTACTGAAATTATAGTTAGTGTTAGAACACGATGGTTTTATAAATTTAAAATTTCTGTGTCGTTTTGCAAACTTGCTTTTAATTGTTTAAGATAACATGTATGGGCTGTGTGCAATTTTGATTAGCCAGTCTCACTTCAAAAAAAAGTATGTCGAAAGCAAAGATAACTCTGCGAAAAAGAACAGTGACTTTTCGCTTCAACAAGATCACGTCAACTAATATTTTAAAAATGTATTACCAAAGGGTTTGTTTACATGAAAAGAGGGTGCCCTTAGGGGATAGGGACACCCTTAGGCTACCTGGTATGGTTAACGATACCGGCGTACTACATGAAAAGTTTTTGCAAGGTTGAGGCGCCCTCCCCATTAGGGTCAAGAGCAAATAATTGAAGGAGTGGTCACTGAACTCCGAAGCCCAAGACACTAACAAAGATGCCCTTGGCCTTGATTTCTCTTTCTCGGGCCCTGATTTTTTCTGGGCCAAAGTTCGCGGAAGCATAACTTCGCGCCCTGAGCTATCGCACTTCGAAATACATGCAAGCAAGGTTTGCTTCGAAACCTATTCCTTTCAAGTTACAGCTCGACTTATAGTCTTGCACGTACTATAGCAGGTCTTCTGCTTTCTCTGTAGTCCATAAAAACTTCTTTGGGTCTCTTTTTTCTGCCCTGGTTTTGTAATGTTGTGCGTTTACGTGTTCTGTTGCGGTTTTTGCGCCTTCTTCTGGGGCCAACCTTAATCGTTGTCGGCAATACCTTTCTCTAGGTACTCGAAAGACCGCTCTTCATTTTCTTCTTCACCTGTAACACCAATTATCACTTTTTTCGCTGGTTATCTGCTTATTCGCTATTCCTTGGAGTTTGTGCTTACGGAAAAACTCGCCAGGTTTGTAGTTTAAAGGCCGCCATGTTGAAAGGAAATCGAAGTTTGCGCTTTTTTTCACGTGTGATCAGCGGTTATCAAAATCAGACATAGCCCTAGCTCCTAGGGCTAGCCCTCCTGTTTGGTTTTACATGGACGAAGTAAGGTTTCCCTGCCCTCGAGTAGGGGAACCCTACCCCTAGGGGCACCTCGTCTCGCTTGTAGAATGAACCTTATAACACAAAAGGGAAGGGGAACTCTCTAAGGTAGGTGCTCCTATCCCCCAGGGGCATCCTCCCTCGTGTAAACAGGCCCTTAATCACTTCTCTGTAAGAGCAACAACTGATATTTTGATCGAATATTTAACGACTCAAAGGAAAGACGGTAATCATAATAACAGTAGCCACATGCACGTTAGACACGCGTATTTTTTTTACTTGTATTCTTGGTATTTCAATAAAGTATAAACAAAGTATGTCTAACTCTGAAATGAAAATCCAACCTGCAAATCACCTATACATAGTGGTCCCAAAAAGTATACAAAGATGACACACGGGAGATTTATTGTTAATGATGTTAATGAGTATGCCCATATGCCCATTCTAACAACATGCAGCTCAATCCGGGTAAATGTAAAATCATGCCGGTCGATTTTTTGAATTACAACTGCTACACGGCTCAACCCATCGCTATCGGAGGCACTATATTGGAGTCCGTCACCTCGTTTAAGCTTCTTGGCGTCTAT
>JAOBRG010351509.1:0-13401 GCA_027574985.1 Umimayanthus nakama | reverse complement strand
TTTTCGTAATCGAATTGAGAGAATGAAAAGAGGGAAAGTAGTTTAGTTTTCTGTTTTCGCATTTTTCTGTGTTGACATCAAGTTTCTTTTCACTGTTGATGGGAGTGTTGTGGTTTTCGAGCATACTGATACTGCATTAGTGCATAGCACTGTTTTGTGTTTTTCTGCGGATAATTTACACTGTCAACACAGAAAAATGAGCCTCGTTGTTTTTATAAAAAAAGCGTATACTTGACTTTAAAAGGTCCATGTTGTCCGCATTTCACTTTTAATTCAAGATATATAATAAAAATGACAAGTGACAATGATTCACCTGTTGACTGTACAGTAAATGTATCTTCGTTCATATCAATTCTTCATCCATCTCTTACAGTTATAGCTAGTATATCTAAGTCCTATAGGTTCATATACTGCATGTGTTTGTGTTAGTTATCTCAGCAACGTGGCTGCACAGAAGGGTACACAGTGCTATTTCACATATAATTATCTGTGTAACTGTATTGTTCGTTCACCACTGACAATAGTACACACTACCCTGATACTAAGGTCAACACACTGTGAAAAGCGCATTGTTGAGCCACATATCATACATGTGTTACAGTAGAACCCCGGTTTAACGATCTTTGTTTTAACTGATATTCCCGGTATAACGATCAACAATCTTTTGCCCACTCGGCAATAGTTACAGTGAAATGTATGGGGCAGAACCCCGGTATAACGATGTAATTTTACTACTCCCTTGGCATAATTATTGTTAAACCAGGATCCAACTGTACTATCTTGTTCATACACCAGGGTACACTATGAATAACATTCTTTGTTGATTAACATACTGCACATGTGCATCAACCTTTTTGTTATCTTATTCACTTATATTTAGGATACTGACCCCTGGCATTGGAAGTCAAGAGTAAAGAGAGGAGGCTGATGGTATTAATATTGAATAAATATAAGAATTCAGCAGTTTGTGGGACCACGCAGTAGGGAGGTGCTCAGGATCCTAATGCCGAGAGGAGAGAATGGAGGGCCCATGATCCAGAGGTTAAGAGCTGATGCCAGCTGAGCCCACCCTCACATCACGTTGCATCATCTGAAGATGTCACAGTTCATCATCTGCTCCATTCATCACCCTGATGCAAATACAAAGGGCTCGCTGTTGAATCAATTGTATCTTCTGTGAACATTACTATCAGCTTCATTCACCACAGTACGTAATACCCTGATACAAATACGAAGGGCTCGCTGTTGAGTTATGTATCCTCTGTGTTACTACCCGCTTCATTCACCACAGTATTCAATACCTGGATACAAATACAAAAGGCTCGACGTTGAATCAAATATCTTCTGTGTTATTGTCTGCTTCATTCACCACAGTATGCAATACCCTGATATAAACGCTACTGTAAGGGTATACGCTCTTACAGCTCGCTGTTGAGTCACATATCATCTGTGTTACTATCTGCTTCATTCACCACAGAGTACAAAACCCTGATGCTAAGGGTACACTGTGAACAGCACACTGTATCACGACCATTTTCAAGGTCTTCCTCAGTAATCTTGTACACTCCACTGCATCTACAGGGCCAGTTGTAGCTTGCACAATCTGGGAATAAAATGGTATGTCACAAATTGGAATAAGTGAGAAAAACCTTAAGTCTTGATCCAACTGTTCTACATGTAAGCGCAATGAAAATAACCTAGCATAGAGTTAACCCAGGATTAGTACTAAGTAAACATGGTTTTTAAGACCTGGGCCTTGTAAAAAAGGAGAGCGCGCACTGTAGAACAGTCATTAAAGGAACACGCTATTTCACTATGATGTTGTAATATCTGTAGAAAATTGCTGCTTTTTAAAAGCAGTTTCTCATTCAATTTTGCTCAATGTGCACATAGATCGATCAAAGTGGTTTTACAAGTGTATTACTGAAGGCAAAGAAACTCTTAAACTAGCAAACATGATTGCCTAGAGCCAAAGAAATTTCGGAAGTCCTGTGATACATGATACTGTTAAACTGCAGTATGGTAAGAATAAGTTAAATTCTAATTTAGACCAAAACAAAACTCCTTGAACTCTCATATTTATATATTCACAATTTAACGTCAGTGCAGAAAATTAATGTGCTTGAATTACTTGCATAAATCTTTAAATCAGCTTGTAAACAGGCTCATTGTGCAAGCATTGTGGAAAGCAAAGAGGAGGCGGGCAGGGGGGGGGGTGGCACTCTTCCACTACCCATTCATCTCCAAGATCCCTTTTGCTTTTTTCTCTTTTTTCCCTAATTCTTGCAAAAATTAAGCAGTTTGTACATACTATGCTTGTAGAAGATGTTTTTTCAACCAATCAATTAGTATTTTAAAACATGTTCTTTTTGCGGAGAAGTTCATTATGATCATAAGAAATCATAAAATTATGATCCAATGCTTTTCTTGCAATCAATGACTGTCTATTTCCCCTAAGAAGACCGTTTTGCCTCTCTGCTAACTACTCAATATAATATTCATGTATGTTAGGCAATATTCAGCTAAACTTTAATTTCAAACATTGTGTACTGTACATTAATTTTGTAATTAATTGTTCTTAGTGGTAGTCAGTAGTTAAAACTGACATAAATACTGATTTTCTTTTAAAAAAAATTGATGATACTTGACAAATAAATATCTATCTGTAGAGTTAAAATGCTTTGACGAGCCTTTTTTGTTTTATTTTTTTGGACCCTTTCTTGTTGATTTTTTTTTTCAAAATATCACGAAATTAACAAAGGGTCATCCTTTACTCATTGAAGGAAAGACCCCATTGGACAAAACACAAAAGCAACCCAAACCTTGACAAAAGTCTAATATTCATTTCAATTGTTAAAAAGTGTCAGTCATTGTTACTGCAGTTATTGTTTAATGACCAATGGAATACTTCATTCTCCAAGTGGAGCCTTACTGTTAACAAACCCTGGCATCTACTGTACATGTATGATGTATTTTCAAATGAAAAGATAAAACTAGTATGAGTTCATATTTTGCATTTTTATGACAATAAGCAACAGCTTGACAGTTTATATGTACCAACCTTCTTGAAACTGCATTTCATCCAGATCAACTTCAGCATTTACTGGCCACTCTTGTGACAAAAGACAGTCTGACGAACAAGTTTTGTAAGGACATTATTAACTACATGACTGTCTGTATTGAAGCCCAGATTTTATCTTCAGTGCTAGTACTGAGATTGATGACTCATAAATGTATACAAAGTGATTCCTCCCATCCCTTTCAAAATCCTCCTGTCTTTATACATTTTTTATGCAAGGTTGTCAGGTGTTTGTATTAAATGGTGACAAAAGAGGCTTTAATAGGATTTTTTAATTTTTTTTTGCTTGGGAGGAACTTATGGTCTAGCTAGGGGTTTGTCGTTAAATCCTATTCTCAGAGCTTGTTGTTTTCCAAAGACTGAGTTTGTTTGCAGAGCGAGCGCCAAAGGTATGAGCTTCATCTAGGGGAGTTTTGCACTTCTGAATCACCAGAAACACACTAATCAATATTTTATTAAAACCAGGCGCATTTACTTATTTTATGGAGGGTGAAGGAAGGAATTATAGAATTGTAACAGTAAGCATTTCTGATGGCAAAAACAGCAAAATTACCTTCCAGAAGAGTACTTCATGTAATGCATGGGAAAAACTCGTAAGAGTGTCAGATTACATCAAAAAGCGTAAGACTTGAGAGCGCTGTTGTCTTGTTCAGTACCAGGCTCTGCAGTGCTGTTAAGCTCTAACAAGAGTGAAACAGCTGTTCATTGCTGCCACTTTCTAAGCATCAAAGCTGCACATGCGTAGTTAAACATTACTGTATAATAGTATTTTATTTATTTATTATAATTATGACAAAACCTCATTTAAATTTCCTGTATTTCCTCTAGATATTTTCTTTAAAAAAAACTGGCTGAGACAAATCAATGCCATGCAGAAATTTTTTTCTTAGGTATTATAAACTGGTTGTTATTGAAAAGTCTGTAGCTTCATACAGGCTTTCTGGAATTTCACGGAAAAAAATTAGGAATTTCAGGGCACTTTTCAAAAAAGTCTACAGTTAAAATGGCTTTCTTCATTTGTTTTCGCAGCCTCCGTTTTGGCTGTCTCAGCCACCATTTTGAAAATGTCTGTACTTGGTATATGCCATGACATGTGCATTGTGTCCTTTAAATATCTGCCCATAGCCTGAGCATTAATTTATGGGAAAAAAAGGTGGCATCCAATGCAATCAACATGGAACTCGAAAATACTGTGTTTTTAATTGCTAGTGATAGACTGGTAGAATGGCTAGTCCAATTCCCAAATACAGTACAAAATACTTCATTTTTTCACATGTACATGTTTTTTTCTATTGATTTTGTGAAATTCTGTCGATTGCGCAGTCCTACGCGATTTTTGGTCGATTTTGCAAAATCAAGGAATTCCAGAAGGCCTGTTTATATAATTGTTCTGACAAAAAACTTTTTACCTCTAAGTCCTTTGTCATACTGCTGTCTTTTTTCAGTATTGCCAAGAATGTTCCAGGCTCTATCAATAGCCAGATATCTTCTTAAAGTTTCCTCTTTGTTGTCACCAGACTGTGTAATGTCAACATGTTTATCAGGGTGATACTGTAGGAATATTAATAGATAGTTTGTTTTAGTAACTACTGTAGTCTACTCTGAAGTCCTACTTAAGGATAATAATAATAACTATGAATTACCTTTCAAATACAACTAACCAGTACATAAGTTTGATTGCCACACACATGTGATAAAACATGCAAGCTTGTTTACCAACATTCTTATACACTGTAGTAAAGCAGTTATGACTGAGTAGCAGCTTAACATTTGAGGTATTGAAAGCCTCATTTATTTTTATTGTTTAAACCACGTGATCAGGATGTTGGGGTGGCAGAGTGGCAAGAACACTCGCCTCTCAATAACGAAACCTGGGTTCGACTCCCAGCCTGGCAAATATGTGAGCTGGGTTTTGCCATCCCTCTCTGACAATGGGGGTTTTCTCCAGGTATTCTGGTTTCCTACCCCAACAAAAACTACTAATTTGGCCAACATCTGAGCAGTTTTGGAACAAGACTTTCTTTTTGAAACTTAATAAAGATTAAAGCTAAACAAGATCTTAAAAACTGTTTAGTAGCAGGGGCTAAACATATTTACAACTGTATCTACTGTACATTACATCATCATCACTGGACATGTTTATATGTCACTGTGAACATGAAGAAAAATATAAGCGATATGCCAAAACCACACTGTCTAGTACTCACTAGACACCAGTGTCTAGTGAGTCCCTTTAGTTTAAAGGCAAGATTACGTACTATTTGAACACTAAACGGTTAAGCTTGGTTCACACTAGCAACGGAGGCGAAGATGGAGACGGAAGCTACCATTTCCGTCTCGGTCCAAGTGCGAATGAACACGACGGAAGCGGAGACAGAAGCCTCACTTTTGTGCTTTGTATTATAGTGACAACATTCAAAACTGCAAGCGGTAAAGTTCCAATTTTTCTTCTATTGATTTTTGTATTGCTTCGCCTTAGGTAGAGAAGGCACAAGCTAGCTCAATTTAGAAGAAAGAGAATCGCTTGGATTTAATTATTTTTTTTTTCTGATAGAAAAACTTCAGGTTATTATTAGAACCTGATTTTGGATGTAAAGGCAACCGACAGCTGGGAACTATACTTTCAGTATGTCAGATTCCATCTCTTCTGTTTTCCTGAAAATTCTCCTTTTTAGAAAACAATCTCACATTTTAAACATTTTAAAAACTTGTATTTTACACTTTGGTAAAATTTATTTTAAAGTAATTCACAAATCTAAAAGAACCGGCATTTGCAATTTATCTTGGACCTACCTAAGTCAAGTTTGGATTTGAGGTAAGTCTGGAAAAGAGCATTTTCATTGGCTCATCCTTCCGTTTCTACTTAGTTTACGCTTCCGTCAGCACTGGTTCACACTTGGAAATTTGCGACGTAAGCTCGACGGAAGCAGAAGGGGCGACGAAAGAAAAAGGAACGATCCGTTCCTTCCGTCTCCGCTTCTGTCGAGCATCCGCTTGTGCTTCCGTGCCCGTTTTCATGGTTCACACTAGAACGTAAGCACTATACCGTCTCCGCTTCCGTCTCCCCTTCCGCCGCTAGTGTGAACCAAGCTTTAGAAGAAGCAAAATTAAGCGGCAATATATAAGCCATAAGGTAATAACTAAGTATTAAATAAGGGAAGAAAAAACGTTTATACTGTCAAGTACACAACTCAACTGAACTACCTAAATTTCAAGTTTCTCTTTCAGATGGTCAATCACTCAGTGGCCCGATTTAAAGTCTGTTTCCCTTTAAGACAATTAAGTACCTGACGCACTAGCTCTTGATATTTCTTTTTTATTTCCAAGTATGTTGCGCCCGATGATACTCGAAGAACTTCGTAGAGGTTTTCCTTCTTTTCTTCCATCTCAAATACTGAGTGCGTGATTGATACTTTGTATATGCAAGTATAAGATGGTAACAAAATCTCTTTGTGATTGGCTAGAAATTTTCTTTCAGCCAATCACAGAAAAGAAGATATTTTGCGTGGCTACCTAGTACAAATGCGTGGTTACTCTGCTTTGTCACAAGGATCAAGGAGAGAGGTCGAGGGGGCCGGGGCCGGGGCGAGGACTTTGAGTGTGAAACGAACAAATGGCTTCGACTGTTGCTAGAAGACTGTCTTTTCTCTCGACAGCTCAGACGAAGAATCTCTTCCTAAGCTTAGGAATGTCAAGAGAGGTATGGCATTCGGAAATTAGCTTCAATTAGAAATGGCAACCAAAAACTTAGCGAAATATTAATAACTAAAATATTTTTCATTTTTTTCCAACAGAAAAAAAGGTCAAGATTTTCCTTTACAAATTCATGATCGTGTTTCGATATTACCTGCACATGTTATTGGGAACGACAAATAGCTCCTGATGCTATTTTATTGATCTTATTGTTTACAAGTTTCGACTGTGTATACATTCTCAAACAAGTACTTTAACTTACCATTTCTACGCAAAACTTGCAAGCGTGCATACAGGCCTCGGTAAAATTTCCGTACTGGGGCGTACTTAATTATGCATGCAATATTTTACAAGATTTTGGGAAAATAACCCTAACCCAAACCCTAACCGAAAGTTTGTAAAATATTCTTGCATAATTAAGTACGCCCCAGTACGGAAATTATCCCCAGGCCTCTTCCATCTTTCCCAATTTCTCAATTTTAGAAACCTCCAAGACCAAGATTTGGTTAAGATATATCTATCTTTGTCAAAGTTTTTAAAGAAGTATTGGCTATTGAGTAAACTTAAAGTTAAGGACGCTCAATAATATTAATTCGTACCATGGCAACTGCTAGTTGAGACTGTTATGAAGAATTTTCTTAGCTCTGGATATTTTTCAGCATTTTATTGTCAGTTTCTTGCTTGTTGTAGCAACCACTAGTAATTTTTCTTAATTATACATTGTTTTTTTTGCATTGCATGTGCCGAGTGCTCCCAACTATTGCACAAATCAAAATTGCTACGTAATTATTTCATATAAGGCCATATTTTGCTTGAATTTGTGGTCTGCTTAATACTATTGAAAACAGAAAGAAGAATGAAATCAAAAATAAATTTAAATGAATGACCATGGCCAACAGCAGTATCAACCCATGCCATTTCAACTGTAGTGTTTTGAAACAACAGACTATTGCACACTTCACATGATGTATCATAATATTATGTTGATTAATTCAACCCACCACTTAATAAATAGACTTGCTTTTGATGTTTTTGTCTAAATTCATAAAATGCTGCTTCATATAGGTAATATGCTCTATTCCGTTTTAATTTAATGTTTGTTTTTCTTCAGGCTGAGTTGACATTTATGAGTAATGACAAACACTAGTAAAATAAACATGTACTTGTCTATTCTTATTCATGGATTTAAGCAATTTTAAAAATGTGGTTTTCATCTACAGAAAATATAAAATCATGTTTACTAACAAATTTGCTAATTTCTACTACTGTATGTTCCAAATGATCTGACTCTCAAGGTTCCCATTACCTGCCGCACAATTGCAACCTTGTCAAGGCATTTCCAGGACAGACACACAGCAAGCCATATCTACACACAGTGGTCAGTTTTTATTTCTTTGCAACTGAAGTAAAAGAACAGAAAAGGATTATATTAAAATTGTTTCGTGTAGCTAAATAAATGCACTACTAGTATTTGCCCAACAAGTAAATAGCACTTTGTGCATGGTTTTATTGGACAATAAAAAGTGAATGCCCATCACTGTTTACTTAGCAGTCATGTGTGACCATGCACACACTTTTATCCAGATAGGAAGCATTTTTTCGTTATTTTGGAGCATTTAAAACTGAAATTCTCCATACATGTCTGTTCACTGACAGGGTAAATACTCAATTAAAAAACAAATATTCCCCTCGGTGTTAGTGCCTAGTGAAAAATATTCACCTCGCTGCCTTATTGCTTGGTAGAATATATCTCTTTTTCACCTCCACTTCAGGGAAAAATTGTTAAGTATCTGTGGTTACTTGATTCATTACACAATCATGTCTACTGGTAGCTTGTCTGGGGTTGTACAGGTAGTTGTGTCATTTGATTCCCTTAAAATATTGTTGCAGTTTCTTTCCAGACCTATATACATGTAAATAGAAATATTCCATGAACCCCACATAAAAATTTATTTCTTCAGGTTCAGTTTTGCTTAATTTGCGATTTTTTATCACACTTTATCAGAGGCCCTGGTATTCTAATAACAACTTCAATTGATTTACTTTCATTTCTTTTTTAGTTCAAGACATACACCAGCACTAGATAGCAGTAAGTATTGAATGAGTTTGCCATTTTTTGTAGTAATCATTGACCTTTGTTTGTCTAAAATTTGGTCTTGTTTGTTAAATTAATAACTTGTAACTAAAGTAACTAAATTAATTGAGTTAATGGTTTTTCTTAGAAGCCCCATTTGTGAAAATTGTTTCACCATGTTCGACTCAAGCTGCAGAAAAGGTACTGTTATATTCCTTTTTACTTCACTCAGAATGAGTAAAAAATGTACTGTCTCTTGATTGGTATAGTGACCTGCAAATAACTTTTTATAACTTATTCAGTGGTTTGTACATTGAATGGCCAAGCTCTTTCCATAATAAACTAGTCCAAAGTAGAAAGGGGCAGCATGTCACTCCCCTCCTCCTCCCTCCCTGCTCTGATTTTTTTTAAATACTGTTAGTAGTTATACTGAATGGACCAGTGTGCAAGTAGTTTTGGTGCCTAGCTATACAGTAAATATACTCAGTCTCCAAAGTACAGTGTATGGCTACAAGAACATGTACATACATTATGAATCAAACTTTTGAAAATTAATTAGATCAACCTCCACTTATTTTAAATGATTTTTTTAGACTTACCGTTTTCTTTTATTTATGATGATTGATGCAGCTGAGTGATATCTTTTTGGAAATTTGCTTGCCACATAGGTTGCACAGTTTTCAAGAGTTCTGATCCAAAATTAGGGGATGGTCTTTACACTGCTGAATCATTTGCCATGACTGATACGTCTACAGTTTCTGCTAACAGATTTGGACCACAACAAGGGGTGAAGAAGGCCTTTGATGGGATGCTGCTGCTCACTGGGTTCTCATGAAACAAATTATTTAAAGTAATAGTTAATGAGAACCATAGTTTAAAAGCAATAAAAAAGTGTTAGTATTGGCTTCAAAATTGGGGTTCCATTTACCAGTATACAAGGGAGTGACTTTTGCATGAGTTTACATGGCAAACACTTTCCAGGACAAGAATCAATGGTGCAAATGGCCTGACAGGTTCCTCAAAATAAACTGAAAAATATAAAGTATTTTTAGACTGGATTACATGTAGATCTGAGTCACATAGCCTCCCCCACAGATAACTATTTGAAAAGCAATAACTCTATCAAGAAACTGGGGTGGGTATGCGAGTGATAGTAAACAGCTTGGCGACTAGCTCGGGGCCTTCAACCCCTCGACTTTGTGGCTTTGCTGCTTGTTGTTTGTTGCTCTGCAAATGCCAACTGGAGTTGCCTGCAGATGAAGCTAGATTTGACTGTTCTTTCAAAATGTTATTGCAGGGATCAGGAAGCTCTCAAGATGTGCTGTACTCACTTGTTACCGTCAAAGTCAAGGGCAACGATCAGACAGTTCTTGACAGCTATGTACAGTTTGTTTCCAGAGCAGCAAAGGTTCTCAACTTGGATATTTCAGGGAGGTAAGTACTGCTTGAAACAAAAAATATTTCTAAATTGTATATAAAATAATGGATACACATGTTTGATGAGTACATGTATCATGTATGATGAATACATGAGAAAAAGCAATGCCATGAAAAGAATTTGAACCCACGTCCCCCTGATTACTAGTCGGGTATGTTACCACTACACTACCGTGACAACCATGCTGACAACATAGCTATCTTATGGAGTGTGAACATGTGCGTGAGTTTTCTTTTGTGTTTGTCGTGTGTTTATTCAGGATGGGTTTCTTCATTTATATATAATTTTATATACATATGACAAAGTTGAAACTGAAAACTTTATCACGGAAAATCATTGAAGATTATCCCTTAAATTGCAGAAAGCTTGACTCAGTAGAAAATAGAATTCAAGACGTTTTTGTCTTGTGTTTGCTATTTAATAAGACAATTGATCCACTCATGCTTGTTGGATATAAGCACCTCGACCGCTATCTTTAGAATTATTATATATTAGTTACATCAGAATTCTGTTTGTGACAATGCTACTGGCACAAAAGTAGACTAGGCATGTTTTCTGAACTTTGTTTTGAACCCAGTATTAAAGTAGTTCTTGTAAGCATGCTACAGGGGCAATGCTTGTTGACTAGTAGTCTTATTCTGATACAGGATAGTTCTGCCCATCAAGATAGAAAGACACACCCTCCTGAAGTCGCCCCATATTTACAAGAAACACAGAGTCCAGTATGAGATAAGAACATATGGGCGGATGTTACAGGTAAGAGTGAGAGAAGGATGGCTTTGTAATGCCGGTATCTTTGCATGTGTATCTTGTTCATATGTGCCCTCCCTTATTGAGGTTGATCACTTCAATAATCGGAGCCTGTGTGATTTTTGCATTTGTTCTTGTTTTTAAGAGAAATTCTAAGACAGTCTTAAACAGTTGTTTAATAGAAGGACTATCATGTTGGCAAATAACTACGCATAAGCAGCATACAAATACGAATTTATTTGTAAACATGTATGGAAACATTTTTACATGTAGCTATCAAAGAAACCGTGAATGGATATTTGTAGACAGACAAAATCCAGAATTCCCACCCTGAACACACTGATTCAACACTTTTATTATAATTTAACTAGTGGTGATGACAGTAATGGTGAGGGTGATGATTTTGATGATGATGAAAACAGTGATCTCTATGTACAATTATTTCTGTGGTGCAAATTCATTAACAATTATAAAAATATGATAAATTACTTAGGTTTTGTATATTTTTATAGAAAAGAAAAGTCGTAAGTCCTTCTTAAGTCAGAATTTTCCTAGGTTTGAATTTGATACAATACACTATGCACAGTTCTCCTTACAAAGTGACAATAGTGATCCTGGAGGTAGGCCAAAGCGTGTGTCAGTGACCCTTGCTAAACTAAAATTTAGACTGTGTGTCTGTCTTTTTTAGTTCAATTGCAACCCCCGACAGTATGTTGATCTTTAGCCAGGGGACTCTGTACAAACTTCTTGTCAGCAATGCAAATGAAACCTTTTTAACGCTAGGTTAATAACAATGAATTTGCTTCAAAGTGTAGGCTTTAGATAATCTCTTATTTCTAAAATTTCAAGACTATATTTTGCTGACCGGGCACGCTTTTTTGTGTGTTTACGAGTTTGCTTTCTTTTTTTATTTCATTTTTTTTTCATGGCAGGTGGTCGCCTCCTTTTTACGTTTCATAAACTCGCCTTGTTTAAAATATATATTCAGAAAGACACCTATTTTCCTTTACAGAGAGGGCCCTTCTCCTGTACTTTCAATTGTTACCATGGTTGAATTTCCTGTTCTTTCCTTTTGTTTCACCTGACAGCTGCATCGTTTGACTGGCGAGACATCGGACGTGTTCCTGGAGTACATCCAACGAAATCTCCCCGAGGGGGTCAGCATGAGTGTAGAGCACACAGCACTTGAGGAGATCCCTGATTACCTGGAGATACCGCCACAAGCCAAGGCCTTCCTAGCAGAGCAGAAAACCATCTCGTCATCGCAGGAAATCACAACGTCCTCTTTAACTTGATTTCCGTCTCTAATGCCTGCTTCACACTAGCGACGTAAGCACAAGGACCTTCACACTAGAATACAAGCAACGCAGGGAATGTGATTCATGTCTTGCGCTTACGACTTGTCGCTTCACACTAGAAGATTTTTGACACAAGTGCAATCGCTAGCGCAAGACAAGCACAAGAAAAACAAAATTTTCCCGAGTTTTTCTTACGTTTGCGTTTGCGGGCGATTACGTTTTTCTCGCTTCACACCAGATTGTTTTTTGTTGCGATTGCGATTGCGCTTACATCGCTAGTGTGAGACAGGCTTCAGTTTTCGTACAGATTATGGAAAGCTGTAAAAATCTAAAAACTGAAAAAATAAATTTTTCCAGACCTGGATTTAATTTTTGTTAGAGCTTTTTATGGTCGTACAAGATTCTCTTTCGTTAATACTATAAAGTAGTCTGGATAAATCACAAAATGATCAGATGGCAAATCATCAAGTGAAAAAAGCTTCTGAAGCTAAGACGTAAGTGATACAAATTTAAAGCCAGTTAGATATGGTTAGGTTTTGAAGTGGAGGCTCAAATGATTCAAACTTTTAGGTCGTAAAAGATTTTTTTACTGCACTGCTGACACGTCGGGATAAATCGAAATTGATGTGACAAAAAGTCAAAGGAAAAGAGTTACAGTTTGATCTTGTTGATTTTTTTGGTGATACAAAATTTATGTGGCAAAAAACTTCTCAATTTACTTTTTAGTCTAGACAAGTCAAAATTAAGTCTGGAGATTGTTTGGGGAAAAAAGTCTTGTGTTCTACTGCAAAATCCTTCAGGAATCGTATTCTCTATATTGCACACAAATACCATGGCTAACAGCAAAATAACAACGACTTATGCGTTTCTGCTATCACACGCTTTCTTTATAAGAACAAACTTAACAAGAAGCAAGTAAGTTGCTTTAACTCGTGCCTCTTAAAGTGAACTGAAACCGAATATATAGCGTATACCTCGAATTGCAGCTCATGGCCACTTTCGCGTTTTAAACGCTAGTTTGTGCTAGACAATCGTCACACCTGTCTGATTTGACCCCTTAGAAAAGAAA
>JAOBRG010351476.1:0-13404 GCA_027574985.1 Umimayanthus nakama | reverse complement strand
TTTGCAGCAACTAAACTAGTCTGTCTACAAGCTGTCTCCTGGTCTCATAACAACAAGCTACGCAAATTTAAAACAAAAAGTTCCACTGCAAACTGAAGCGAAGAACACAAAGCTTGTATCTTATCCATGGTGCAAAGTTAGTTTTAAAAAACGCTTTTTACGAAAATATTCTATTTTCCAAAAAATTCGCAGTCAAAGATCTGAAAAAAGAACTTATAATTGAAGGTATTGCTAGTATGTGTCAAAAGAAAATTCAGGTGGAACTCTTTGTTTCCTTTGTAAAAATTCCATAGAAACAGGCATGCAAATCGCACTGGCGGTTTCGTTTAATAGTTTTTTTTTAAAAAGAAAATTAAAAAAAACCCCTGATTCTCAAGGTGAGCTCTGAAAGTAAATACAAAACGACAAAGAAAAAAGTTTGCACCGAAAGAAAGAAATACAAGTCTTTCACGCTGAAGTTCGAACTTCTGTAGACGAAACATTCCGCAGTGCATGCCGGTTGTCTATGGGCCTTAAAATCGATTTAGGCTTGCACATTATTTATACAGCTATTTCAAGAGGTTGTCATAGTCAATAGTCCAATACTGGAACCGAAAGGAACTATGGGATCCAAGCAGCACAAATAATCTCACTGTTAGCATCGACTTTGCAAAATATGGAATGCAGTTTCACCGTATAATACCACGGCTATGCAGTAACAACCTTCGCTGGCGCAATATTACTCATTATGAGTGTACCCAAGGTTCCTTTCGGTTCCATTATCGACTATTGACTATGACAACCTTTTTTGAAACAGCTGTATAACTATATATTGACTTCAATGCAAAAATAAAACTAAACACTTTCTATTGCAGATGTTGAAGTTTCTTCATTAGAGACCTAAAGCAACAAGGACGCTAGTGTTACAAAACAATAGACTTGATTACCGAAAACAGTGTCTTCGCGTGCGAACGCAACATGCTAACCACCTTTTCATCGTCGTGGTTAGAAAACAGGACACAAAAAGCTCAATTCTGGAGGGTTTTTTTAGAAAACAAAATTTAAACTATAAATCATTTGAACCATTGTGGGTTTTTAAGACAAAGGCTTCTAATTTTTCATGTTCGCACACCTCCACACAAAATCAAAAAGAAAAAAACAAGTTAAAAAAACAAAAAATCCGGTCTTCGTCGATGTTCGCGTCCAAGTTGCTCTCAAGGTCCCGGATGGAAATCTTCAACGTCTGTGTTGCAAGCTCAAGTTGTTACTAAACTTACCTTTGATGTAGAGAGGCCTATATATGGATACTGAGTAACATGATTTAGGGCTAGAAGGAAAACAAATTTACAGGATACTTTTCTTTATTACACGAGTATCCTGTAAAAAAGATTCCTTGGGTTGCAGTGACACTCCTATCTTAATGGAACCACATAAAGTAAAGAGGTCTCCCTGTTTTGAACTTTGCAAAAGCTGGCCCGCACGGAGCAAATTTGTGTTTTTTTGTTGAAACAAAACAATCTTAAAAGATGAACAAAATAAAATGCATCTCTTCGTCCTTTTCCTGTTGCGGTTTTAACTGTTTTAACTGATTCCAAGATAGCTGCTCCGTGACGAACATTTTTTTAAACAATCGAATATAAAAAGGTCAGAAATCGATTAAAACATCAAAACAATGTAATTTTAAATCATGAAAATTTCAGAGATAAGTAAATGCAACTTCAAATTTAAAGCAACCCAGCAACTGCAAACTGTGTTTTAACCAAAAACCTTGCAAATTTTATACTTATTTGGGCATAACAACCATGATACCTGAAATTTGGTACACAAACAAGATAAATTTCAAAGACGTTTTTCGACAAGTTGCTTCCAAAATCACTCAACTTGCACTTTTTTAACTGGGCAGACGCCAAAATGAAGGTTTCGAATCTAATGTTTTCAAGTCTTGTATTGCCGAGGTCAAACGCATTAACACTGGGAAAAAAATAGATGGGAAAAGACAAAAATTATCGGGTAGCTAACAAGGGCTGATGAATACTGGCAATTTGTGATCCAGGTTGTTGTCTTAATTAATAAAAAAGCCTTGTAATCTAACAGCAAACTTTGAAGGCAGACACTTAAGTCTATGCAACTGGCCCCTCCACACACACGCACACACATGCACACACCCTCTACACATCTCTTAGAATAGATCAATCAGATTGTTTTAAAAGCTGTCATCATTTATGAACACTAATATTCCGAGAACATGGAAATGCATTTTCCTTTTTCGGTCTCCTCCAAAAACGACCCTGGCAAAAATGTTTTTAGGATATCATGCAAAATCAATGCCGCTTTCCAAAATGCCTGAAATTGAGTATTAAAAGGATCACAAACCATACGCACCCATGAACCCTTGCTGGCAACTTTGGGTGGAAAACAGTTCAAAGAACCTCTTACGAGTGCATGTAGTATCCATATATAGACCGAGCACTGGAGTCTTACATATAAGCAAATCAAAAAGCTTGCAACGTGCTGTGTTTCCTCAAATAAGCGTCCAAAGCTGTTGCTCTAACCCTATTTGGCGGGGACTTTCCTTTAAATCTTCATGGAGATGGGTAGAGAGGGGGTTTGGGGGAGGGGTGGGTGTTTGCTCCCCTTCCACCTCTACTCAGTAAGCCAACAGCACAAGAATTAGCGATAAGTAATTTTGATGTAAGGATTGTCAGTTGAAATAAAATCAGTTTTTCAAGTTCTTCACTTGTAAATTCCTTGCAAGTATGGATCAAAATCAAACGCTCCTTTTCTTACTATTTTCAAATTGGTCCGCATGTTGAGAAGGAAAATGTTCCCTTATTTGAGGAAACACAAATAAAACGATTCAAAAACTTTATGATACAGTAAATCTATCTAACATTGTTAAAAGCCCATACGACTACTGGCACATGTATGTACAAGTATTACAGTGAATTTTCGCTTTGAAATTGTGTTATTACATACAAGAAGTTGACCGTTTAGAATAAGATTGCTTCATAGAAACAAATAAGCAGTTCCAAAGTTGACTTGGATTAGAAAATGGTAATCACAATGATCGTTCGCACTACAATTCAAGAAATTTGGCAATGCATGCCAGCCAGTTGTCTATGGGCTTTTAAAGGCAAACTATTTGTATATATAGTACCCATTCTAAAACAGAGACCAGGAGACAACTGTTCTATCTAAAGCCGCGTCTTTCTCCTCTGGCATCATATTGCCCTCTGCACAATGCATCAACCACCTGTTAAGAAAAAGTAACAATTTTTTAAGTGAATAAGTTACTAAGGTTGCTCAACAAACATACAATCGGATGCTGCCACTCTCTCCGTCTTTCCAACTCTCTCAATCTCAGTTTGTCTGTGTATGTTTGCGTGTCTTTCTGTCTCCGTCTGTCTGTCTGTCTGTCTATCTATCTGTCTATCTGTCGGTCTCTCACTCACACAGAAATGTATATTCAAGACAGTGCACTCCTTCCCTCATTCATCCACACATAATAACACAACACACACTCAAGATAGTACAGTGTGTTTCCCCTCTCCCTTTTACTTAATTACCTACACACTCAAACTCACACAAATACACAATCAAATTTGTACATGTTCTCTGAGATCCCTCACTCATTCACTCACTCGCTCACTCGCAGACAGACAGAAAAATGTACATGAGCACACACACTGCAAATGAGCTAGGACCATCACCTTACCTGGTATAACAACCACTAGTGTTCCACCGCATAACTGTCAGTCTCTACCGCACATGTGTACCCTCACTTCATGATCTGTTGGGTCATCAAGAAATGAAAACAACTTAATTTACTTGTTCACACACTTGGGCACCTTACACACTCATCAACACACATACATGTAAACACACACACAAACATGTACAGTGTGTACATACACACACATCATTCGGGTTTGGTAGCATCGCCTTACCTGGTTTAGCAACCACTGGTATCCCAACCAAACAACTATTTTAGTTGCTGCAGTGAAGTCTGCCTTTGTCAGTTCATTCTGATCTGTTGGTCAACAAGAAGTTAAACCATCTTTATTTACTTGTTCGCTCAACATTACCACTCAACAGTACTCTCTCCCTCTGTCCCTCTCTGTCTGTCTGTCTGTCTGTCTGTCTGTCTTTCATTCATTCCTCCATTCATTCATCCATCCATTTATTCATCCATTCATTCCTCTATTCATTCATCCAATAACTCATCCATCCATTTAGTCATCCTTTCAATCATCTGTTCATTCATTCATTCATTCATCCAATTATTCACCCAGTACAATAACAGTAGTTAACAGTAACAGTAATTTTTGTTCGCATTTCACAATTTGATTTTAGTTACAAGTGGATTACTATAAGTTGATACAATTTAACTTAAATGGAAAAAGAGAAAAAATTAAAGATATTCATCCATTCATTCATCCGTTCTTCCATTCATTCATTCATTTGTTCATCTGTTCATTGACCCATTCACTCATCTATTCATTCATTCCTCCGTTCATGCCTCTATTCTTTCATCCGTTCATTCATCCATTCATTCATCCTTTCATTCATCCATTCATTCATCAATTCATTCATCCATTTATTCATCCATTCATTCATTCATCTATTCATCCATTTATTCATCCATTCATTCATTCATCTATTCATGCATTGATCTATTCATTCATTTATCCATTCATTTATTCGTCCATTCATTCATTCATTCGTTCACTTACTTACTCGTTCACTCACGTACACACCAACACACATAACATGAATTGGCTACAGTAGGAGCATACTGTCGGTATACTGTACATCCACATGTAGCTGTGGTGTTCCACAAACATAACTGTCTTGCGTGTACACTGTAGAAATTTCCTGCAGGTACATACTGTACAGTAGTTGTATCTTCGCCCTTCTATGTGCTGTTGACAAAAACTACATGTAAATATACAAGTTTAAAATTATTTTCACTCATTAAAGTTAATCTAACATGTAAAATAATTGATACACTATATAGCTAGTAAAATCCCAAATCACTGAACTCATGGCATGCCAGATGAGGTATGTACAACTAATTGTAAAATTACAAATTAAGAGTTAAACCAACTGTTATCAAAGAGTTAAATGAACTGTTATAATTGTATATGTATACAGGTAAAACCCTTTACTTGTCTCAACACATTTCCTAATATGAAGTTAGGATTGAACTTAACCAATGGCAGATTCCCCTCAAGGCTATAATCTATCAAAACTAACCTTGGTAACTAAATATTCTCTAACGATGCTGTGAATTAATACGTGTACTTGTAAAACTGATCTTCGCTTCATAAATTACCAGCAAAGTTGTTCCCACACGGCAAACTGCAGGTTTCCAGGTCTTGCCTCACATTTATATGACTGAAAATCTCGCCATTAACAGTTCATGTGTTACATGCATGTAGCAAACAACCTCAATCCCAGAAATTTGGGAACATACTGTATGTTGTATCAGTACTAAACAAAGAAATGTTTTAAAAGTACATCTTTGAATGGTAACTAGTAGCAAACTGTATTTGTAATCATTTTATGATAACAACTAATTGGGATCCTAAAAGTATCTGGTAGAAGACCTAAGACAGGAGAGCCTTCACTGAGCAACAAGAAACTGATAAACTGTACTGTACGTATATATGAACAGTGATACCAGTTCACAATCCAGTTTCTCCAAAAAGCATGTGGCTGGTTTATCATCCAACCTGCTGATGTAAGAAAATCAAAAACAATTAATTAAAACAGATTTACTGAACACACATTAGTGCTGTGCACCCTTAAACAACTATTTTCTTTAACCAAAATATGCTAAACAATGTGGTATTAATTTGCTCTCTGAGCAATATAAGTGAGAGCTGACTATGTATGCAAGCAACAGTTAAATCCAGGGACACTAACAACACATGCCCAGCTACAATGTATGAGGCTATACACAAGCACATCCGTATACTATATTTGATTAAAACACCATATGTATATACAGTACAATCACAGTTTGACTTGTACACACACTTAAATCTGAATCATCGATACAAACATTGTACCTCTGGTAGTTTAACAACAACTATCGCTCTATTCATAACACTTCTACATGTAACCGTTGCTGTGGTACCCTGCTTTGATCTGATTTTTATGTAACACTTGTATTAAACATGTCTTAAAGAAACAAAAACGGACACAAAGTTGTATTTATACATTGTCAAACTCGCAAGAAATGTTAACACAGCAAATTAACAGGTTCACTTACAAGTAATCTACTTGTAATTGAGTTTTCTTAATGCAATTCTAACATTTATTAAATGCAATATGTACATCTACATCATCTTGCACATGTTAGTAATTTGTATTAAGATTTTCAACCACACGCAAAATATGGAATCTGTAACATAATACACGTATACATAAATATGTAATTATATATACATATTGCTGAAGTATAATAAAACATATAAACATGTACATAATGATTACATAGCATCGAACATCACTCTATATGTACATGTACCATAAATTACAGCTACAGTTGTTATTCTGTATTAACATTGGATAAAAGTGTACATGTAAATAGCATCATATTATAATACATTAAAACATATATAATATTTGCTGATCAATCTGGTCTTTAAGTAATGATAATAGTTAGTGTGCAAGTGTTAGTGTACAGGTTCACATTCCCTCTGCTTGAAGTGGCCTGTCACTGATCCTCCACTGGACTTCGGGTCGACCAGCAGCTGCTTGAAGCAGCTCACTGATTCGCTAAAAGAACAATAACAACAATAATAACCACCACCTTAAAACAATACACAACCAAACAAGTACAAAAGAACTTCTTTGTTTAACGATCACAATGAGACAATAGAGCTTTGTTATTACTGCTGGACTTCACATGCAACATTATGTCCAGACTACTTTATCTTGAACAGAATATCACTGATAAAGATTACATCTTGCTTTTTAAGAGGTGAACATGTTCAGCATGTTCGGAAAAACTGCATACCTGGGCCCGGTTGCACGAAGAGTGCATAACTTTATCTAGCGGATAAATCCCTATCCCGAGCGTATGAACCAACTCGTTCTTGATTTTGATTGGACAATGCACAAATTCTATCCAATGGATAGGGATTTATCCGCTGGATAGAGTTATCCACTCTTCATACAACCGGGCCCATGTAGTATAATATAAAAAAAAAACTGTTTAAATATGGTTTTTGGATGTTAATATCTTACAATACTAATGTAATCATTATTTAGTTTACATAATTGATCATGTACAAACATGCGGGATAAAACACAAAATCAACTGAGCATCCAAGTAGTGTATAAATAAGAAAGCATTTCATGTACAATTATAATAGTTACTAAATAGAGTACTTACTATAAAGTTTAATAGAAACAATTATAGATAAAATGTACAACATATTAGTACTGCACATATACTAGTTAAAAAACTGAGTGGTACACATTATGTCGATATATTGTACAAGCATATAGATTAACACTCATGTGCGTGTACACTGACATATTCAGTAAAAACATTAATATAAACTTTGTGAACCTCAATAATATCGCAATTAAAGGCATATAATTATTTATTATAATTATAACAGTCATGTAACAAACAGCTGTAGACTTTTTAGCCATCTTAACAATACCTGAATTTAAACAGACTAACATACAATGTGCATCATACTAACAATAACCTTAAAAGTATAATTATATTAAAGTGTTGTTTTAAAACATTTAGCAGTCAGGGCTAATTGGGGGCACAGTAAAATTTACTTCAATGTACAACCTTACTTAATTAACCGTTATCTGTGAAACTAGTATATAGTTTAAGAATTGAAGTAACATTTCCAGATAATTAGATAATTTACAAAGGGAAAACTTATTATGATCTAGAACAACAACAACAACAAGGACTCAATATAAGATAATTCACAACATTGGCTCAAGTTTTGTTACATCAATCTAGCTAGGGATTGAATCAAGGAACACTAAACAAACTTGAAAGGCATTCATGAAGCAAAACAACTACATATGGGAACATTGCCTTACATACCTGACGAGTTTTATTGCTGTGCACCAGGTACAATGTACATATGTTGCTCTGATGTGTGTTGACTTCACTTCATCTCAACCTGGCCTGCAGTTACTGCAGCAGTAGTCATCAAGTTCAGTGTAAAATAATCAATTTATTAATATGTATATATATTATGTAACATCGATGCTATAATTTTATGTACACTTTAAATTGTTTTACAATATTTTATAATAATTATGTTCTTCCAAGATGCTATATACAGTGTAATTGAATAATCATTGTTATAATATTTTATTGATAACAACAGTACTATAGTCAGAAGTGTTTTAATTATAATAATCATAATAGTAATTATAGTTATAATAAAAACAGCAACAATTATAATACCAGTAGCAAATCAATAATAATAACTTACAATAATGGTAACTTTTATTAGTAACAATAAAAATACTCTACGATACAAATTGGTCCAATGCATATGAAGGAATGAAAAAAGGCTAAAGATTCCAATTTCAAAATAGCAATCAATAATTAGTAATTGTTTTAATAATATTACTTAGGAATAACAAATGAATGTTTTTGAAATGTATTTCAGTTATATTGCCTATGATACAATAAAAACACTGCATGTAAATTATATAGCACTGACTGTACAATGTTGTGCAGTACTCAGTCAATACAATTAAAAGCAGAACATTTGCTTGCATAAAACAGTAAACATGTACACAATCATGTACTACTGGTAGACATGTAGAGATACAACAGTGAAAATGTCACTGCAATGACCTTGTGCTAGTTTTTAAACAGTGTGGATCATCAAGTTCAGCACAGAATAACAAGAACTACAGTGATTAAGAAACTTTAAAGTATAATAAAAAACAATTTTTACAACTACATTGTACATAAATTGGCTACGGTAGGAAAATACCATACTGTACATCTACATGTAGCTGTGGTGTTCCACAAAGTAACATAACTGTCTTGCATGTACGTATACACGTACTGTAGAAATTTCCTGCAGGTACATACATTACTGTACAGTAGTTGTATCTTCTCCCTTCTATGTGCTGTTGACAAAAACTACATGTAAATGTATAAGTTTAAAATTACTGTATTTTTCACTCATTAAAGTTAATTTAACATGTAAAATAATTGATACACTATATAGCTAGTAAAATTCAAAATCACTGAACTCATGGTGTGCCAGATGAGTTACTTGTATATGACTGTAACTACAAATTAAGGTCAAAGAGTTTTAAAAACGAACTATTATCAAAGAGTTAAATGAACTGTTATAATTGTGTATGACTTTGTATACATGTTAAACCATTTACTTGTCTCAACACATTTCCTAATATGAAGTTAGGATTGAACCTAACCAATGGCAGATTCCCCTCAAGGCTAATTATGTCAAAACTAACCATAGTAACTAAACATTATCTAATGATTCTGTGAATTAATACACGTACTTGTGAAACTGATCTTCGCTTCAAAAATTACCTGGAGTGCAAAGTTGTTCTCACAAACTGCAGGTTTCCAGGTCTTGCCTCACACTTTTCTGACTGAAAATCTCGCCATTAACAGTACATGTGTTACATGTAGGAAACATCTTCAGCCCTAGAAATTTTGGCACAACTGTTGTATCAGTACTTAATAAAGAAATGTCTTTAAAAGTACATCTTTGAATGGTAACTACAGTAGTAGCAAACTGTACTATTATCATATTATGATAACAACTAACTGGGACAACGTAAAAGTATCTGGTAGAAGACCTGTAAGATAGGAGAGCCTTAATTCACTAAGCAACAAGAAACCTGATAATACCTAAACTGCATTGTTCTAAACTGTACTGTACGTACATAAGAACAGTGATACCAGTTCACAATCCAGTTTCTCAAAGAAGCATGTGGCCAGTTTATTATTCAACCTGCCGACAAGAAAGTAAAAAAACAATTAATTAAAACAAATTTAATGAACACACATTTGTGCTGTATATGCACCATTAAACAACTATTTTTATTAATCAAAACATGCTAAACAACATGGTATCAATTTTGCTCTCAGGAATATCAGTGAGAGCTGGCTAAGTTACTTGTTTTCTAGTGGAAACATCTCGAGGAACAAAAATTGCCCGAAAAGGCTTAAAACTGGTTAAAATTCAAGCAAGTTAAATCCAGGGACACTGACAACACATGCCCAGCTACAATGTATGATGCTACACACACATACATCCATTTAACACCTAATTTTAAAAAGGTTGTCTTCTGATTTGTTCCATTGCGCCTTAAGTGCTTTAATTCATTGCATACCCATACATTGTACGTCCACAATGCACCATGGGTGTAACGAATTTTTAAATAGCATTGCAGGTGCCGAAAATGAAACAGTGACATTCGTGTACAGTATTAGCCATGGAAGCAATGTGGAGAACGAATGTCGCTGTATCATAATAGACACCTACAAATGCTATTGAAAGCTTTATTTTTCCATGGTGCTTTGTGGTCTGTGTATGCAACAATGTGCAATGCACAATGCAAAAAAATCAGAAGACAACCTTTTATGAATTAGGTGTATACTATACAGGTACATGAACACAACACAACATATACATGTTCCATCACAGTCTGACTTGTACACACATCAAATGAATCTGAATCAGTGAAAGACCACTGTACCTAGTTTGACAACAGCTATCGCTCTACTCGTAGCACTTCTAACTATTGCTGTTGCCATCGTACCTTGCTGTACATATTAAGTTAACATGTCTTGAAGAAACATAATCACACGCAAAGTTGTATTCATACATTGTCAAACTTGCAAGAATTGTTAACACAGTAAATAATTTAACAGGTTCACTTGTAATCAAATTGTCTTCATGCAGTTCTCACATCTACTATACACGATTGTATACATGCATCTACAGTACATCATCTTGCACACGTTAGTAAATTGTATCAAGATATTTATTCCCAAAATATGGAATCTATAACATAATACATGTATATATTATATACTAATTGCAAGACAGTGTAATAAAACATATGCAGGTGCATGACAATAATATAACATTGTACATCACTCTATATGATTGTACAATTGTACCATAAGTTACAGCAGCCACAGTTAGTATTCCGTATAAACACTGGATAACAGTATAAATGGCAGCACATTATAATATTAAAACATATTATATAATATTTGCTAATGTGGTCTTAAAGAAAATTGGTAACAGTTAATGTGCACATATCAGTAACTATGCACTTTCCACATGCCCAGTCTGCTTGGAGTGGCTGTCACTGATCCTACACTGGACTTCACATGTGACATCTTGTCCAGAGTACTTTATCTTGAAAAGAATATAATTGATAAAGATTATATTTTGCTTTCTAAGAGGCAAAACGTTTCAGCATATTTGGAAAAACTGCAGCCCTGTTTAATATATAAAAAAAGGTTTAAATATCATTTTTGGATGTTAATACCTAACAATACTAATATGATCATTATTCTAAGAGTATTTAGTACATAATTATATTTGATCATTTACAAACATTTGGGATAAAACACATATAATCAACTAAGCATCTGCTAGTGTATACTGTAAATAAGAAAGCATTGCATGTACATGAGACGTAGTTAGTTACTAAACTAAACCAATGACTGGACAGAGACTGAGGTTTGAGGCAAGGCAGTCTTTATTACAGAACTTGACAATGGTACAAACAGTATATCTAACATCTAAATCTAATGATTACAAATAATATAATTAGTTTAACAGAAATGAATTAAAGATAAAATGCACATCATATTTAGTACTGCACATATATTAGTTAAAAAACTGAATGGCACACATTCAAGTGACACATTGTACATTAAGTATATAGATTAATACTCTTAATTGTTCATGCATTGTACACACATATTTGGTAAAAATATTAATTTTGTGAACCTGAATAATATTAATCGCCATTAAAGGCACATTATTTATAACACTGAGTCATGTAACAAACAGCTGTAGAATTTTTAGCTATCTTAACAATATCTAAATAAAAACAGAATTTTAACATGCAATGTGCATCATACTAATAATAACTTTAAATTAAAGTATATATATTAAAGAGTTGTTCTAAAACATTTAGCATTTAGGGCTAATTAATTGGGGGCACAACAACAACAACAACAATCATTTATTTCCAGAATCATCAAAACATAAGTTAAATAAGTATTAGATAAGTAGGACAGAATTATAATGGATGGACACCTGAAATAACTCTATAGAAGCTATTCTAATCAGGTGCCCAATGGCATTCGATTTTATGTAAATAATTGTATGTCTATGGATCAGGAAAGTGGATCAAGTGTTAGGAAATTTAAGAAAGACGAAAATTAAACAAAAATTGTTAGACAAAGTATAATTATGGATAGGAAAAAAAACAAAGAGAAAATGCCGCATGATGAAAAAAAGAGAATGAAATTTACTTTGGTGTACAACCTTACTTAATCTTTAACTGTGAAACTATAAAGTAATTAAATCAGTATATAATTTATAAATTAAAGTTAGTAACATTTCCAGGTATTAAATTACTATAGATAATTTACAAAGGGAAAAAAACCATGATATAGAACAATCATCACAACAAGGATTCAATGAGATAATTCACAACATTGACTCAAGTTTTATTACATCAATCTAGGGATTAAATCAAGGAACACAAATCAAACTTGAAAGTCATGAAGCAAAACAACTACATGTAGGAACATTGGCATACATACCTGATGAATTTTAATACTGTGCACCAGGTACATCTGTTGCTGTGATGTGTGTCAACTTCACTTTATCTTAACCTGGCCTGCAGTAACTGCAGCAATCATCAAGTAAATTAATCAATTAATATGTATTTAATTACATAACAGTGATGTCATATGCAATGCTACATTCTAAATTGTTTTACAATATTTCATAACAATGTTCTTCCAAGTTACTTAATATATTATATAATCGAATAATTATTGTTATTAAGTTATATTATGATAGCAACAGTACTTAAGTCAGAACTGCTTTAGTTATAATTATATAGTAAACATAATAATAATAATAATAAAACAATAACAATAATAATAATAAATCAACAATAATAATAATATAAATAACAATAACAATTTTTATTTATTAATAATAACAACAATAATAATATTAATGGTAACATTAGTAACAATAAAACAATTTTCAGTCTTTAAATACTACAGCATACAAATTAGTCCAGTGCATATTGTAAAGGAATGAAAAAAGGCTAGTAAAGATTCCAATTTCAAAATAGTAATCAATAATAAATAGTAATTGTATTAATAGTATTAGT
>JAOBRG010351465.1:0-13404 GCA_027574985.1 Umimayanthus nakama | reverse complement strand
GATTGGTCAATTCCAGGTCCGTAAGTAGCCGTACGGACCGCTAGCTCTTTTCAAAACCAGAATAATCAACAAAGCCAAATAATAAACATCTTACTAGCCTCGTTTGCTCAGTCCGTACGGCAAGTTATGAATCCTCGTTTTTTCCTTCCTTGTTTTCATGGCCCTCGCGCTTCGCGCTTGGTCCATAAAAGGAAGGAAAAAACTCGGTCCATAACTTGCAGTACGGACCTCGCACTCGGCTGATAAGAGGTATTTACTTTCCTAAAAAGGATATTCTAAGTAAATTTACATGACAACGGTTTAGAAAAGAATTGCAGTTAAATACTACATTAAGTTCGATAAAAGTGATTTAAAGATTTAATAAAATAGAGTTAAAATACAAGATAGAACTAGGGAATATAAATGACTTACTTTGGACTTAAAAATGACTTGAGAAGTTCTCTCTTCAGTGAAGATTGAAAACCTGCAGAGTTTTTGAGTTTCTAATTTCCTCGGGAACTGAATTCACACCTCTGTAGGCAAAGGCATTCTGGGCAAGTGCCGTGCAACATTTTGGGTGCTGCAAATCACGGTTATGGCGAGTGTTGTAACTGTGGATGTCTGATTTCTTTCGGACCATAGCCGTTAAGTAGTGCGAGGCTAGGCCGTTCACACATTTGTACATTTGAACAACGTCCCTCATACAGGATGTCCGACAGCAGCTTTAGGTTCTTTAACGTTGGACTGATATGGTCGAATTTTCTTTTGTCTGAAAGTAAACGTGCCGCAAAGTTCTGGACTAGCTGCAGTTTGGCGATGTTTGACTTACTGGTGCCCGCCAAACGGAAGAACAGTAGTAAATCTTGGAAAAAACGAGGGAGTTTATGACTATAAATATGATGTTTTGTCCAGGAGATGTTTGATTCTGCTTATCATTGCTAATTTCTTCATGAGGTCTGAGGTAAACAAGTTGACATGTTTACTGAAAGTGAGGCATTGATCAAGGGTCACTCCGAGGTCTTTAACTGTGTCCACTATGGCCAGTTCATTCCCAAGAAAAATGATGGGAGGGATCATAACTTGATTGAGCATTTGTCTGGTTCCGAAGACGCAGAACTTTGTCTTATCTGGGTTGATAAGAAGACTGTTGCTACGTACAACACCAGGCTGCTACACAAGACAAGACAAATCTCCACTTATGCCCAATATATGCCCCACTTTTGCCCAGCATTGGGGGATTGGGGTTTACACTGACTAGTGCATTAGACGCTCAGTGTTCTTGACGAAACTGCAGCTACGGAATTAAGCATGTCCAGATTGTGCTCTTTTGCACCTTTGAGCAATTTCTGGCATTTTGAGTAATTTTTTCAGTCCCGGGGGGTACTTGGGTTAATTTTTGCTGGGTATTTGCCGCTGGCCTCTCAGAACCCCTACCCCCTTTATAGTCCGCTACTTTGTGGCCTTCTATAGACCTCATCTTAGTCACTTTTGGCCGCGAATCGTAATGACACCCCAAATCATGAGACTGAGATGACGCCTAAAATCACGCGAGAGTGAGAAGACGCCCCAAACTATGCGACAATGAGATGATGCACACGCGCCTGTGAGACTGATACCCCAAGCTATGCTACAGTGATATGACCCAACAAAAAACACGAGAGTAGTAATAGGGCAATCAGTGCTAAATTAAAAATGTGTGGAATGTAATTAATGACCATATTTGGGCAATTAAAACCGCAATTAAACACGTGTGGAATGTGACCTTTGATCCTATAAGGGCCTAAAAATAACTTTGTGTGGAATGTAATCAATGACCATATTTGGGTAATTAAAACCTCAATTAAACACGTGTGGAATGTGTCCTTTGATCTTATAAGGGTTTAAAAATAGAACACACAAGAGGGTTATTTTTTCATTTTTAATTGACAATTATATTGTATTTTATTAACATCATAGTTTTGTATGTTTCAAGTAAGCATTCCCATATTTCGTCACTAGTCATCTGAAAAATAAAAAAATAAGAGCTATGAGAGACAGAAAATAGAGACGTGTTTTTTTCAAATTCTTTTATTGATTATATATGTTTACATGTTTTTTCAGGTATTGAAATTACAATGGAAGCAGACACAAGTTATTATAATACTCTTTGGGCAATCTTGCCCCACTTTTTGTTCATTTCTACCTTTTCCATAAATCTATCTGTGATAGGAAATAACTCATATAAGTGAATATGGTTGCAGTAGGCGCAGATAAATTTCAATATCATGTAATCTGGTGTGTTATCAAGACAAAATTGTTCGTATGTTTCGACAACCACTTGACCCCATCCCGTGAAGGTTTTAGTGCAATTAAGGCAACCGGCAGTCACGATTTCAGTCTAAAAAAGAAAACAAAGAGCATTAAAAAATGGGTAGTATATGACCCTGTCTAAAGACGGTGAAATAATAACCTCGTATGTAGCCGTGACTTTTTTGCGGTCTTGGCGGGTGCGTTCTAAATTGCATGATGTCGTAACTTAAACAAGATTTGCATTCAAATTCAATGTAAAAGGCGTCTTCAATGTCAGAATTAGGATTAGCCTTAGGCACGTTGCAATAGAGAAGGGCAATGTTTCTCCAGCAGCTGGTGGGCAGGCAATGTGGGCAGTGTTCAATCATCTATAAAATGGAAAAGACGGGTAGGTAATGGGCCAGCGTTGGTAAGGTGGAAAGCTTCTTGGGCAGCAGAGCAAGGGTAGGTGGTAATCGTGGTCCGTCATCTAACGATCAAAATAGGAAAATGGATAGGTGTTCATATGGGGACAGGGTTCAACGGGGCAATGTGTGTGGCACGGTGTGTGTGATATCGGAGGGGGTGATAACTGACATATCCGTAATCTTTAAAGTCGTCGCCGGTTAAAATAGTATTGTTTTCGTCAAAGCAAATAAACTTGGTACAGATGATGCCTTTTACAAAGCAAACTTCTGTATAATCTTCATACCCGCCGTTTGAGTGATATTGAGAAAAAGGGTTGTACAGAACGTGAGTGATTTCATTAAAATGTGCTCTACACTTTTGACAATAGTAATAGTGTCCGCCGGGGAATAAATCTCCTCTCTTTACATGTCGTCTTGAACATCGGTGTGTGAGAAATGCCAAACACTAAGGAGAAAGAGAATTTTGAATTATCCAATATTCGGCACGGTAGTGGAGGCTCATGTGCGTGTGAAATGTGTAAATAAAAGATGAAAATATGGGGTGGTTTCTGGAAATGCACATCCCTAGTGGTGTAAAAGGAAAGGGTGCGGGCAAGCAACCATATTCAAAAATAGTGAGTTTGTTGTCTAAGTGGTAGGTAAAAAATACATCAAGCATGCAAGTGTTACAACAGATGCGGTATATAAAGGCGCATCGATCATCTAAGTATCTTACACTCTCGCAATAATAATGGGCAGGTCTACCGTATTTAGTCTTTCCGCATATGCAAATGATCTGAAAATTAAAAAAGAGCCGATATTTTTACGAAGAGAAAATAATAGTTAGTGGGCAATCTGGCTTAACGTATCTAGAATCGCCACAAATACATAATGGCCAATCGATCTGAAAAATAAAAAATAAAAAAGCGTTTTTTAAAAAAAGACTTCATAGTTTATGTGAAAATAATAAACAATCGATCTGAAAATTAAAAAAGAAAAAAATTAAGCTCGGTATAATCTAACACCGCGGTAGCGAAACATGGGCGAGCCGCAAAAAAGACATTCTATGCTTATTGGTGGAGTTCTTCTGGTTGTAATACGTATTGCGCCGTGATTGCAAGTTCGGGAAGAACATGCATATTGGAAGGCTTGATTTCGCTTGTTCTATGAAAAAATTATATAAATTTGAATTAGCGACGATTAAAAGTGTTTCTTATTATAGAACTGGGCACGTGGGACGATCCGATACGCGGGTAGCGATAAAAATATGTGTTAACATGATAGAATCTGTTGACGTCAGAATCTTTTCTATAAAGTGAGTAGTATTTGCGATCGCAGCGGCAACATTTGAAATAAAGTTCAATTTGAGTGGCACCCCAATATTCGGTCCAAGGGGTGACGACAAAGTTATACCCTTCTTTAGAAATCCTACGACTTTGGTAAGTCACTAGTTTACACTTTTTAAATCGGTTCTTCCTATCATAGCGTCTGTGACAGTAAATGCAAGGCTCTTTGACTTTACAGGGAGGTGGGGGAGTTTTTAATTCTGTTACGAGTTTTCTATAGTGTCCTTCGATTGTGATCTGTAAAAGAAAGAAGGCTTCAGGTCAGGAACCATATACCGAACCCATAGATCTTTTAAATCATACGTCTTGTATCCTTCACGGTCAAAAACCTCGCCTACATTCACGTAATTGTAGTTGCATCTGGAGCAATTGTAACATAAGATATAATATATTCTATCTATGTGGGATAGTACAATGCCAAAGCTCTTTTTTTTGTGCACGTCCATAAAATGAGTAATGTAATTGTTGTCGGTTGTACATTTTGGGCAATCGGTTCGAGCCTGTTCGCTGCGGAATTCTATATTTTTTTTGAAGATTCTTGTTATTAAAGCGCCAGGTGTGTCAATCTGAAAAAAGGAAAAAATCAATTTTAAGAAAATTCGTTTTCATCTGTTTCGTAAACAACGTTTGGAGGTGAGACGCTGTTGCGAACGATTTCAGGTTCAGAATCGCTTTCATACTCATCAAATACAGTGTATTCGTTTACGAGGTCTACGCTAGGGTTGTCAACATACATTTCACCGTCAGAGGTCAAGGCCTCTTTTAGATACGTGTCAATTATAGAATGGTACAATTGTTTCCAAACACATTGTAATTCCGAGCATTGATGAATTTTAGTACATACATTAGGTGTCAATTTATATACAGTCGTGCAGCTAAGCGAATCGTAGAGGTAAATTATGATACGGTAGTTGCAGCTCGTGCAGTTTACATAAACGGGAATGGTTAAATACCCGCGATTCATATAATGTTTTGCCATGTAATAATTATCTATTTCTGAAGAACATTCAGGACATAACTGAAAAGAAAGAGAGAAAAAAATTTTTTAAAAAAAGTTACAGCACATTAATTCGTCAGGATAGTTGTTAAAAAATAATTCTTGGTAAGAGTATTCAAAGTTATTGAAATGTTCACAGCAACTTGTACACACGTAAGATTTGCTGGGCAGCATGTGTTCCTTGTAACAATCACATCGTCTTATGATGGAGAGGCCAAAAAGTTTACAACAGCTGCATACTGTACAAATCAGCGTATCTTCGTGACAGCATTTAAAACAAAAGTATCTAGGTTTGGGTGTAATTTCAGAGTAATCGCTGAACAAGTCCAAGCAACGGGAAGAGCATTGCTTGCATATAAACTGAAGAGAGAAAAAAAGAGAAAGATATAAGGTGATGCTTAAATTGTATGGTAAATTAGAGAAATTGAAAAAATTACCGTTTTTTCCACGGGAAGACCCATCCTTTCGCGAATGACATTGATCTCCTCCTGGGTGAGGATGATGCGCGTGTTGCAGTGGGGGCATTTGGCATTTTTCACGTCAGACAGGAGCCAATTGTCGTAGCAGTTCTGGTGCAGAAATTTCTTGTTTTCGGCCTTGCTGCAGTTGACACAGTCCAACGGGACGAGGGGGTTCACTTTCTGCTTCTTTTTGGCAGGCGATGCTCCTTTTGCTTTTGGAGGGGTCTTGGTTGGGGAAGACGGGCTGGAAAAGCAGATGATGCATTCTCGCTTGGACGGGCTCTGCGGCGGGGTGGCAGCGGTTGAAGGCTTGCACTTGCAAGCAGTTTCTTGTTCTTTCGATAGACTCATGGTGAGAAGCTATGAGAAAAAAAGTTTTAAGGTTTTTTTAAAAGAATTTAAGCGGGTTTTAAAAAAATAAAGTGAGAATGTACCTCGGTTTCTGGCACGGTTAGGTGTGTTTTGGTCGATAGCAAAGGGCAAAGTGGGCGCACATACGAAAATAAAGCAATTATATGGGTGGAAATGAGTGGTTAGCTATTGCGCACGCGCGCGTATTATAGGGAGGGGGGAGGGGGGTACCCCCCTACCCCTAAATTAATAAAATATGGGTGCATGCGCAATAGAGGGGTGTGATGTGGCAGTTTGAGGGATTAAATAGCGTCGCTTTTGGCGTGTTCAGTCACTTTGCCTTTGTGCGAACCAAGTTGAACTCGAGCAATCAAGCTGCTGAAGAAGCGAGAAGCTTTTAATTTCCAAGGAGAAATTTATTTGTGGTCAAGATTATCTTTGATTCAAGGTGAGTTTGAACTTTGCGATCGGTCTCGTTTTTTTGAACTCGTGCGGGTAACTTAATGCTATTTATTATTTTTTAAGTTGTAACGATGGCTGAAAAAGTGACATCTGCCCAGTCTGCCGCTGCTTCCGCTGATGAAGTTTCCGAGCCAGGCTCCCCGAATGGTAGCGAGTGCAGTGCTCCCGAAACGCCTCTGAACACCCTGCCAGGCAGTTACTCTGGAACCGGGGCACAGAAGGCTCCCAAGAAGAAGATCTCGATTAAGAGAAGGACCAACAAGGGTGGAGAGGGCGCAGCTGCTGATGCGGAAGAGCCAGATGCAGGAGCTGAAGAGGTGAATATAATGTTTTGAGAATTTTTATATATTATTATATGATGATGATGATGTGCTTGGTTAAATGTGATTGGTTTATTGATGATATTTTAAGACGTTGTTTTTTGATTTTTTTGTAGTTTAAGATCACGGCGGCGTTGTTTGAAAAGTATGATGAGAGAAATGTGGGCAAATGGATTGATGTGCCGCTGCACACCCCGTTTAGAATAGTCAGTTATAAAAGGATTGACGAAATATCTAAGTACGGGGATGGGCACATTTTCGAACTTGAAAATGAGACAACTGGAGATCTGTTTCGCTCGTATATCCCACAGCGCATGGCTCGGGATTATTGGAAATATAAGGATGAAAATCAGAAATTGAGACGCTGCTATGATTATGTCATGTCAAAAGGCAAAAAAACGGTCACCAAGACCAACAAGTATGGGGAGGAAGAGGAATCTGAGCCCTTTTATGATTATCAGTTGCTAGACAGCGCCTACATTAAAGAAAAAGAGGCACAGGCCAAGAGGCGCAAGATGAAGTAATTTTCTGATGCTGCGGCTGATCTGATTTTGTCTTTTTTTGCATTGTAGGTTTTGAAAAGTGTTCAAATTAGGGGGTATATTAAATGGTTGATTGAAAAAGATGATTTTATTTTGTAGGGGTGTAAGCAATGTGCACGTGTAGCAATGGAAATGGTGAAATGGTTGCTTGAAAAAGATGATTTTACGTCAGATGACATATTTGATTCGTACCCTTAGGGTTTATATTTTTTGTTTTTTTACAGACGTGCATCGGCTGTTGTCAAAATGTTAAAATAGATGAGGGATTTGTGTGTCTTGATTGTATTATGTGGAAACATATGTGGAATCGTGGTTATGTACGTTAGATCAGTAAAATGTCGTTTTTTATTTTTAGGAAGTCTCTGAAATTAGTAGCGGTTGTCCGTTCCGATATCATGATGAGCCGTTGACTGTTGATGAATATCGTAGGAAAAAATATGGATTTATTTTGTGTTATGAATGTGTTTATGGAGGTGCACATAACCACGGGGACCATTAAAATTTTTTATTTTTTCTGTCGTAGTGTCTGGAACGCCGGCCCGAGTTTAGATGTTATGTAGTTGTTTTTTTTGTCGATCCATATGTTTACCCATATGTTTAAAGAATTTTTTTCAAAAAAAATTTTGTTGCAGATTGTTGCTAAGTGGTGTGATGGTGTGAATTCGATATTTCAATCGTGGTGGAAGGATGTGAATATTAGGGATTTTAAAAATTTTTTGTATAAATTTGCTTATACTTTGGATTCGTCTGCAGCTGTGGAAAAATAAGATGAAGATGGCATTAAAATCGAAAAGATATTTCAGGAAGCGGAAGATAGTTATGAGAGTAGCGTTGGAATGGTGTTTTTTAGTGCGTAAACAATATGCTGAAAAAGTGAAAGCGTGTTCGCGAATGTCTAAGAGTAGGGCTATTTTGTTAGATTTACCGTTCAATATATTAGAGTTTATAGAGAGTAATGTTGATGATTTATGTAATTCGTAGGTTGGACTTGCGTTGAAGTGTGATTTGTGCAAGGTTGTGAATGTGGTAAAATCGTCATCTGTTGAATTGGATGCATTGTCCATTTTTTGGCCTGCGACTTATAATTATTTTTGTACGAGTTGTAAACGTGAAACGCATATGCCTGTTCCGTTTAAGCATTATGATATGTTAGGATTACATGATCGGTTGTATGACATACCGTTGATAGAATTACCGTTTGTAAAATTAAAATATAAGTAAATTTTTTTGTGATTCGTAGGTTGGCCTTATGGTGCAGTGTGTGTGGTGTATGAACACGGTTTTAGTTAGATTGATTTTTAAACCGTTTCAGTTTTGGCCGCCTATGAAATTGTATAACTGTCCTAATTGTAAGCAAGACCGGGTTCGTGAGGTTAAAAAAATTTTTTTGTGATTTGTAGGTTGGGCTTATGATGCAGTGTGTGAAGTGTTTGAACACGGTTGTAGTTAGATCGATGTCTGTAGAGTTGTTTAATCCGTCCAAGTTTTGGCCTCCTTTGTATTTGTACAACTGCCCAAAGTGTAAGCAAGATACGCAAACGCAAGTGCCTTATGCCCATTACGGGCTGTTGGATTTAGTTAATGACTTGTACGATGTGGCGGGTATAGTTAAATTGAATTGAAAAAAAAATTTTTATTTTTAGCGTAGAGTTTATTTGCCAGTTCTGCGTGACAAGAGAGAAAAAGTTGTACTGTGCGGCGGATGTCATGTGTCAAATACTTTGATAGACCCTCAACTTCATTTATATAAAATTAGTGAGGGCAAGACGGTGCCCATGTATGAGTTTAGGTGTAGACGGTGTGATAGGGATTGGAATGTTATTTTGACTGGTGACATGTTAGCAGAGGATGTGTTTTTGTCTTTTGTAGGTAATTGTGAATTTTTCATGCGGAGCCTGTCATCACCATGATATTGTGACATCTCCCGTCATACACGTGTTTATGTTGCATGGATATTACTTGCCGTTGTATACTGTTAATTGTCCGTCGTGTAAAAAGCCTGTTTATTTGCCTGTGCCGCGTGAGCATATGTTTGATAATTGGTGTCCGCAATGTCTTCATATATCCACAATACCGTTTGCGTTTAGATTTCCGGGGTGTTGATTTGTTACGAATGTGGAAGTATGAAAGATGCCACTTTTAAATGGACTGATGTTGAAGATTGGATGGGTATGAAAGCAGTACCCTGGGATTGTCAAGTGTGTGAATCAAGTTTCCATAAGCCTGTAGAATTGATTTATCATGGCAGATTAGTAGTGGATATGCGTTTTTCTCAAGATTCGTTTTATTGATTTTTAGATTGTAGACTGGAGATGTCACAATTGCGGGCATGTTACAACGATGTTAATGAACGAAAAAGATGGTTTTTATTTTCATGGAGTGCGTGCTTTTAAAATAAGGTGTAAGGGTTGTAGCAGTATGTGGTTTGAGTTAGTAGACAATGTTTTTTCAAATTTGGACCTTGACGGTGATGATCATGACATTGAAGAGCATTTTGAAAATTTTTTTATGTAGTGCGTTTTAGTTTGAAAGACCGACGGAAAATATTTAAAATTTTTTTTGTAGGTCGACCGGTGGTATTGTGATGCCTGCCACGGTGTGACAAAAGTACCCGAAATGTGCCTTACAATGCCTAGTGTTAGGAGATATGTGGATTGTGGTGGTTGTGGGAAGTTGTTGAAAAAAGATGATTTGCACGACATGTTTGTTTACCGGTACAAAAAGTGTCCGGTGTGTGATTACCAAAATGAATATCTTATCACGCTGGTGGAATGGAACCAGCATGAGTCGTTTTTTAGGCAAGAGGAAGGGATGGTGAACAGTTCAAGTTTTAACCAGTTTAGTGCTTGTTTTTCATGCAGAGAGAACTTGATTTACAAGTTTGATAAGAATTTGAAAAAGGACACCATTGAATTAAATCCGGATATTAGAAGGCGTGATATTTTGGAGAAAAACAAAAGTGTCAAAACGGATTGGGAGGTGAAATTTCGTGAGCAGGAGGCATTGATGGATGAGTGGGATGTGGAATGGCGTGAGCAACAGAGGTTGACAGAAAAGATTGGCGAGGTTGTAGGGTTGAATGATTGATGTTGATTGTTTTTTTGTTTTCAGATGAAAATTGATTGGATTGTGGAGAAAATTGATCAGATGGAATTTGTGAAATATAATGAGACGAAATGTGAAATATGTGGCCGATGGATTGTGAAATTTAAACCGGAGCAAATGAATGATTGATATTGAATATTTTTTGTTTTCAGATCAAAAATGATCAGGTGAAATTTGAAATTGGTCAGGATCAGATGAAATTACATGTGGAATATATTGAGACGCAATGTGAAAAATGTAGTCACATTAGTAGAAGTGTGCCGATGCAGTTTATGTTATCGGAAAAAGGGTTTTTGACAAATGTGCCGCAATTTTGATTTTGTTTGTTTACAGAAAACGCATCCGTATGATGAATTTGTGACCTTTCATTGCCAGTGTGGGGCCATTTATGGGATAGGAAGGAGACTTTGTAATAAAAATTGTTAAAACTTTTTTTGTTCACAGAAAACTTTACCTTATGGTGAATTTGTGACCTTTCATTGCGGGTGCGGTCTTTCAACTAAGACGCAATATGTAACAACTGAGCAAGTTATGTTATATTCTGTATCTTCAGCAATAGCAAATGATGAATGTTATTATTGCAAGGGTCCTTTTTTTGGTGTAGGGTTGAGTGTAGATTTTGTGAAACATCTGCGTAAAATATAATTTTTTGATTATTTCTTTAGATATATGGGCAAGCAGTAGTTTTTAAATGTGCGTGTCCGTTTGGATTCCGTATGGAATATGTGACGCGTATTGTTGACAGGTCAAACAATGACCGACCTTTGTTGAAATGTAATCAATGTAAGCAATCGTATGTAGGAGTGTCTCGACTTCCGCTTTATTATGTTGAAGATTAGATTTGTCCACCTCTGTAGCGAGAGGTTTTTTGAAATAGATTTTATTCACCTCTGTAGCGAGAGGTTTTTTTTGACTTGAGGTTTTCTTAATTGTAGGATTATCGGTACGTTTTCTGTGAAAAATGTGAGACGCCATTGAAAGTGTGCCAGCATGAATTTTACCGAGCCGTTTACGGTTTATTTCCACATGTAGTGAAAAAGTGTAATGCATGCGGTCACTGTTTTGTTACCGTAGTGGATAAGGATTTTAATGTGATAAGAAATTGGAAACAACTTGTAATGCATGCTATACAATAATAAAGTAGAGAATTGAAGATTGAATGTAAAACCGATGCAAAATAAAAAACGTGTTTGTTGAAAAAAAGTTGTCTGTCTTTATTTTAGTTGATATTCCTTGATGACCCTATGGAATGGGATGACCTAGAAGACTTATATTCTGACTGGGTTAGCAATGAACTAGATGTAGATTTCATGCCCCAACTGTTGATGGACGTAGATGATGAGATTGAACGTGATGTGGACGTGGATTGGTTGGGCATGTGGGAAGACCCTGAAGTTGAACAGAACCAGACTGGTGGGCGGGTGGATGACCGTTTGCTTTACACCGTTGACAAGCGTGTTAAACATGTCAAGTTTGGCGTTGTTGAGAGTGATTATACCTTTACGTTGCCGCAAGGCGTGAACAATGTGCGTGGCACTGAAAACATTTTACAAACTGTTGATAAAATGATGAATGGTATTTTACAAACGGTGGTGCGGGGGAACCCTAATGATCGCATAAGGTTTGTGATGCGGGTGGAGGGATTGAAAAACGATCAGCCAATTAGTTTGTCGTTTATGCCCCAGAGGGAGTTGACGGTGGACCGCATTTATAATGAGGTCAACCGGGTCATACAATCGGGCATGAATGTGGTGTTGAACAATAATTTCAAGATCAATGTTGTTTGGGCTGATTCTACTCAGACTGTGGGGGGTGGGAAGAAACGGTTTAAGGGGGTAGACAAGTCATTTAATGTGTCGCATTATGCGACCAACAGCCGATCGATTGTGACCGTTTCGAAGGCGGACAAGATGTGTCTTGCCAGGTGTCTTGTGATTTTTTTGGCGCGGGAGAGGGAGGATGTGCGTTTGTACAACCGTATGCGCAACAAGGCAAGTGCGTTGCAGAGGGAAGAGGCGCGTGCGTTGTGTATCAGGGCGGGAGTGGACCCGGACTGTGAGGCGTCGTTGTACGACGTGGCGCGTTTTGAGGCGTGTTTGAATGCGAGTGGCGAGCGCAAGTACCGTTTGGTGGTGTTTAGCCAAGCGCATTTTTACGAGGCGGTGTACTGCGGTCCTTCGGCTCCCGTGTCCATCTACCTTTTTTTGGCGGACCGTCACTATACTTTGATCACGTCTGTTAAGGGGTTTTTTAGAAAGCATTACTTTTGCGAGAAGTGTTTGAAGGGGTATAAGCATTTTGAGGCGCATAGTTGCGAACGCTATTGTCAAAAGTGTAGGACGTACCTGTGTGAGATGGAAGAGGACAAGGGGGTGGTGTGTGAGGTGTGCAAGAGGACATTTTTGGGGGAGAAGTGTTTTGAACTGCACAAGAAGGGGTTTGTTCATGGGCGGAATAAGAGTGTGAAGAAGTCGGCGTGTGACAAGGTGCATCGGTGTGTGGTGTGTAATAAGGATTATATGTTGAAGGATGGGAAGCATGTGTGTTATACCAAAAAGTGTGCGAATTGTAAGCAGACGGTGCCGTGGAAGCATAAGTGTTTTATGCAGGTGTTGGAGGAGAAGGAATCCAAGGGTCGTGAGTTATTGTTTTTTGATTATGAATGTATGCAGGAGACGGGCAAGCACATACCGAATTTGGTGGTGGTGCAGGATGTGGGTGGTGAGACGCGGTCGTTCAAGGGTGTCAACGCGAATGACGAGTTTTGTACGTGGTTGTTTACGGACGAGAGGGAGAATACGGTGGTGTTGGCGCATAACTTTGGCAAGTACGATGGGACGTTTATTTTGCGGTGGCTGTTGTTGCGCGGGATCAAGTGTGCGCCGCTCATGAATGGGGGGAAGATTATGTCTCTCAAGGTGGGTGAGATTTTGTTTATGGATTCGTTAAACTTTCTGCCCATGGCCCTTGCGCGCTTGCCATCGACCTTTGGGCTGACCGAGTTGAAGAAAGGGTATTTTCCCCATTTCTTTAACACGGTGGCCAATCAGGAGTACGTGGGTCCTGTCCCCGACGCGAGGTTTTACGGTCCGAACGGGATGTACCCGGAAGCGCGGGAGAAGTTTTTGCGGTGGCATGCGGAGCAGGTGGCGAGCGGGCGCCAGTT